>VUQR01001773.1:5315-22139 GCA_015108515.1 Hemichromis elongatus | reverse complement strand
TGCTTGATATATTTAAGATATTGATTAGGGTTTTTTTCTCTTTGGTAGAGACATTCACTATTTCTGTTTTTGTATTCATGCAAGTTAGATGTCACCTTTATGTGATAATGCCTCATTTGTATTTCCAAAAAACTATATATGCTGAAATATATTTAAAAATATTCTTAGTTTAAGGTGTTCAGGTTTTGTTGTGATACTTTTTAGTTAAATTGTTTACAACTAAATACTAGTATAGTATTTTACAATACTTATCGTAAGGGAAATACAGTCTGGGTAATCCTGGAAGACCTGCAGAGGGTTGGTGTGACAGAGCGGGGCAGTGATATGGACAGACGAGACCACTGATCCACTGTCCCCTATCTTGACCAGCTGAAAAAACATCTGTAAATGGAAATATCTATTTTTTCATGCTCTGACTCAGAATTCTCTACTTCGATGTCACCTAAATACATCACACCTTCCAGTTTTTGCTGACTGTATTTAAGAAAAAATTAGTTAGATTATATAGGTTTTAATTGTTATTTACAGAACATTTATTCCTAAAGTATTTTCTTGTTGTTAACATTATTTTGTGGCAGGTTAGATTTCCATAATGCCCTCTGTAAAAGCATTTGACTCTAATGTGCCAAATGACAGAGGAAGTTTGAACATGGATGTTTAGAAAATGTATGAAAACTAGCACATGAAGATAATTCCCTTTTTTAACATAAACAAATCATGTCTTATTGAAAGTAATCGACTATGAAAGTTTTCTGTATACAGTTTACTCTTTTAACCTAAAGTGAATGAATTTCTTGACCCATCCACCCACCCCAAACACCTCACAGCTTAACTTTGTGGAGCTTTATGCCGTCTGATTCCAACTTTTCTCATTTCCCCTGGGGACCAATAAAGTATTCTGATTCTGATTCTGTAAAAATTACAGCTTCTAGGCAGTGCTGCCATTTCAACACAAATATATCATTTTTGGAGGAATTTTTGTCAAAATGTCATGACCATAGATTCCCGATCAGAATAAACAGCCCAAAATGTTAAACTAACTATCTTTAAGACACGTTTCACTTTTGCCTTGCGATGCAGTGCACCATCATGCTAGAAAATGAACAGAATTTCACATAATTGTCCCTAGATGAGTGGAAGATGTTAATCTTTGAGGAAACATCTGTATGATCAAGAAGCAGCCAGATAAGCGGAGGCCCACAAAATGTGATCAGTTTTAAACACTCATAAGGAAAAGAAAAGGGACCAGATGCTGATAACCTGCATGCTAGAGAGGAGAGTATTGCTGTTATGAGGAAGACTCATTACTGTATCGCTCTTACATAAATTCAATTTATTTTCCAAGTTTGTGAAAGTTGTGCAATAATTACCAAATTGGATAAAGATGATAACAGAATTTATCCCCAATGAAATAACAGCTTAGATGAGGCAAATTACCTAAAACTTGTTGTAGTGGAGAATACATTTGGAGGAGGAGCGGGAGAAAGGAGGAGCCTGGCTTGATCAGACATGTTTTACTGGACTGAGGTCAGCTGTAAACCCGTTTAATTACCTGCAAGTTAAAGCTGTTTGACTGAAAATGTGAGTTCCTTTGCTCTTAGCGCATTTAGTCTCACGTTACTTGGGTTGTTGATATGTTAGAATCAGAGTGGATTTATGCCGGGATGTAAGACGTTGTTTTCTTAAAAACAGCAGCATCAACTCTATCCTACCACAGCTGAAGAGGACTCTCCCACACGTTGATCGCAGTATCACCCTCTTCCCAAACAGCAAACATGAATAAATGGTGTGAAGGTGATGGGTTATATTTGATAAGACGTGACCAGCTTATAAATGTGATCTGAGGCCGAGACTCCTTGCGCAGAACTCACTCCATTTAAAGAGAGCGCTGTTTGGCTGCTGCTCAAGGAGCCCATTCTTTTTTGTTCTTCTTAAAGGAAATTAGTTTTTAAAACTACCGTTAAAATAAAAACATTATTTTAGATCTGCATTATTCATTTAATATAAAACATTGAATGAATCTTTTATATTGTGCTACTAAAATGGTCCCATGATCACTTTATATCCTTGATTATTTAAAATGAGAAGATATGCTCAATGCAGGCGACAGACATGAGTGTGAGGATGTTTCAAAAATCGACACCAATAGCTCTGTGATTAGAAGAGGGAAGGAAGGAGACCGACAGACTCCACTGCTGCTCTGCGCAGATGGACGGATGTAGAGGACCAGAGGAAGGATTAATTAATGGACACCAGACGGGAGTCTGTTACGGTGTCAGCCTTTCATGTTTTTAGACCGCCGAAAAGATGCTGATCAAATTAAGGCTTTTCTAGACGAGAGATGAAGAAAACACGCCCTTTGGAAATATTTACATTCGACGTAAAAAGGTGACGTCTAACCTAAGTGTAACTCATTTTACAGGCTTTAATTTCTAAATCGAAAAAATATCTTACTTTTAAGCTGTCAAATACAATATGTTGTTTGTCTTCATTTGCTGTATGTTACATTTTCATTATGACTTTAACTTAATTAGGCCCGTGTTATTCCCAGCCTGTTGTTGATTTTGCATGGTTTTCTTTTAATTTGATATATATTTAACCAGTTTGTCCCACTTACATGTTCTAAAAATGAAACGGTCATGCATGTTTTATTATTATTATTATTATTATTAGTGTTGTTGTTGTTGTTGTAGTGAAATGTAAATAATAACAATAATAACGGAATTGGGTTCTTCGTATTTCTCTCTACAGATTTTGTATTCCTGACCTCCTTTTTTTCTTTAATCAAAGGTTAATTGAAGCTATCATCACTTAAAGACGTCAATAATTTCCATTAATTAGTTTCTATCAGCTACAATTTGCGCATAAAGTTTGTTTTATATACAGTAAGTTATTTTTCCGTTTCTTTTTATTTTTCTAATAGACAGGTAAATGTAATAGTTTTCATCTAAAAAGATATCTTTCAGTTTCATTCTGCACCGTTTTAGCCTGAGGAGCTGATTTAATTGATATGAAAATGGAAAACTTGGGAGCAGTAAGACGGAGAGTGGAAAACATTGAATATATGATTTTCTAGGTGAATTTAAAAAAAAAAAAAAAAAAGTCGTGTATTTTATTCCCCTGTAGAAAATATCTATGAAGCGTAAAGTAATAAACGCCAGCAGGACCGTGAATGGTGCTGTGTATAAAGTACCTTTGAAGCCTCCATATCCATCGTCCTATCAAACAGAACAGGGTTCTATAAGAGTTTACACTTTAGAACTCGGTTCTCAGGTTTGAGCTCTCCTGCTCTGTCGTACACCCAGGGGTCCTCCCTCCTTAGCGCCTTCCTTCCCTCCCCTCCGCCGTTCCCACCCAGGTCTACCTCAGATCGCTGAGCCGTGTCACGTGTTTTACTCCCGTACAAATTTTCCAGTAGGAGAGCGAATAGGCGCACACCCATAACAGCAATTATCAGCGACAGTAACTATCTCCAGATATACGCAGAGGAAGAAGAGCGCTCCAGTGATCCGGGACTCCCCTTCCCCCTCCCCCCTGGAAAAACACCTCTCTTACTTTTGCTTACATTTGTCTTCGACCACTTTTGAGCAACTTTTACGCACTAAAACCGAGATATTTGTAGAGGCTCGGCTGAGCTCCATCGTCTATCTGCGTAGGGACGGAGGGAGAAGGTTTGCCTGCTGCGCTTCTCTGCTGAGATTTTGACTGCTAAAAGACCGGACTGCTTTATCACCCGACTGTCCTTATCTGGTGAGATAATACACTGAGAGCCCTTGGAAAGAAACTGTGTTCCTCTTGTACACGGCGCAGAACCATTATCAACATTTTATGTGTTTTGATTTACTATTGATAGAAAATATATGAATGGCAGATATGGAAGGGGAGCTCGCTATCTTTGGTGGTGTTTGATTGGGTTTCCGTTTCTGATTTCAATGTGCCAACTGCGGAGGCGCAGGATGTGGGGTTGCTGATAGTCGCCTCTGAATGCGCAGATATCCTTGATCATTAATGTCATTTTAATCCATTTCATGTCACTCAAGGGGATACAGGTGAAATGTGTCTGACAGGGACTGTCGAACTTTTCTTTTGGCATGCCTTACTGATAGGGGAAAATGAGGTTTTATTTTGCGCAATAAAGCTTACAGGTTGGGGCGGGTGGATCAGCAGCCCATGAAACTTTTCCAGTGTTTTTCAGTTATCTTCCTTCTCTGTACATTTGTCTGTAACAAGGCAGGGATTCGCATCAAGGCACAAAAGTTCCTCGAGAGACCGTGGATGAGATTTGTGGACATATCATCTCCGCAGTCCTGAGACTGGCTGAAGAAGCCCTCCCCGTATTTTCCAGTTTTCAGCCAGGACGTAGATTTTAAAGAGAGAAAAATGTATCAGAGCCTGGCCTTTTCTTCCAATCAGTCCCATTACACGCATGACACCGGGAATTACATCCACCCCTCGGCCAGCTCTCCCGTCTACGTCCCTTCCACCAGGGTTCCTGCAATGCTGCCCACCCTGCCCTACCTGCAAACCTGCGACTCGCCTCATCAGTCTCACGGCCTCAGTGGTCATCACGGCTGGCCTCAGGCCGGCACAGACGGCTCTTCCTTCACGCCCAGCAGCCCCCATCCCTCACACGGATTCTCCTACTCGCACAGCCCGCCCGTGAGCACCAACACTGGGCGAGATGCAGCCTACCAGAGCCCGCTGGTTCTCGGAAACGGAGCTCGTGCGGACCAGTACGGAGGCGCTCTGGTGCGCTCGGTCGGAGGTTCTTACTCCAACCCGTACGCTTACATGAGCCCCGAGATGGCGACGTCCTCCTGGACGCCGGGACATTTCGAAAGCGGGGTGATCAGCCTGCAGGGCCGACAGGGAGGTCTGTCCGGGAGAAGATCCAGTCTGGGTAAGCACATAAATCAAATGTCTAAAAGTATAAAAGTATTGCCAAATTCCAGCTCCCTCAGATTTACTGGATTTTTTTCAAATAAATATTTTACAACGAAGTAGTATGAAAGACTGACAATAAGTATTTTTATTCATAAAATAATTTGTCGTGTTTTGCTTATTTTTAATCTATTTTAACGGGGGGGTTATGTTTTCTGTTTTTTAAAGCCCAAAGATCATATTGCCACTTTAAAACACTCGTAATTGTTGCATTTTCCTTCCAAATATTAGGAAGATAATAACAATCACGTCCGTCTATATTTGATTTACGTAATTAATTATTGGCTGCTTAATATCCAAATGTCAGCATCAATAAGAATAATAGAATATTCTGAACATTTTGTTCGTGAATACGGTATTTTTGTTGTTGCTCCACAGTAATTGTTCTCTTTAACATGGCAGAGGTTCTTTTTAACGTAATGTATCACAGGGGCTGACAGAGAGGCCTGTAACATAATGCGTGTGTCATGGGGTCGGTGATTGAATCAAAGTCCCATAAACAATCCCACATCAGATTTAAACAATGCACATTCATCAAGAAGAGAGCGCCGCTAAAAGAGGATCGATTAAAATGTTAATTTAATTCTCTGCTTTAATCACGAGCTTCAATACACACGGGGAGAGAAAAGCCCCGTTAAAAGGGCCACTGCCGTGACAATGAGAGCGGTTATCACCTTGATCAGACAGTCGGAACGTCTTTAAGTGTCGCCGTCAGCATTTATTTGGAGGCCACGTGTTGGATCGAGGAGGCAGGAGTGTTTGAAGATCATGATTTGGAAGAGTTTGATAGTTTGATACCTCTTACATTTTTTTGACAGATAAATGAAACCCAATTTAACCATTTGGTGTATTGTTGGTTTAATTAAAGAGTCCATTTTATAGAAAGGCTTAACAGTAAGTTTACATTGGTTTATCCTTTCATTTCGTTAACATGATAATTGAGCACATAAGTTCATACAAGAATCTCTTTTCTTAGCCAAACATTTGTTAGTGGGACTTTTTTGTAGGCCCCAGGTTTGACATGGATGCTTTCAGGCATTTAAATTTGTGCGCAAGGGAAAACACAACTTTATGAACTTAAATACTTGGGCAGAGTTTATGGTCAGGACAGTCTTGATAGTTAACATGTGTTAACAATAAAGTTTCCATCGCCTCTATAAAGAAATAAAAACCTTTATTAGTGCAGTTTTGCTTCTTTCCTGCTTGCTTTTAATTTGATTGACGGGGAAACAAGCTTTGGTGTTTTACGAGACTGCATTCAAATATTGAAATGATTCAATAATCTCTGGATGGAGCTTAAGTTTAATGATATAGCAATGAAGCGCACAGCCAATTTTTATTTAGGCTGTTTTAATTTGGGTTCCTCTGTCATCAGAGTATATCCTTAGGGTGCATAACTGTAATAAAATTAAAAGAAACTAAATGTTGAAATGGAGGAGACATAGACTTGCTGTCAAATTCGAGTCCTCATCACAATTCAATATGTGTAATTTATGACTATTTAATTGTCACCCTGACGTGGATATAATGGGGGTGGGGATTAGGTTAAACCGACTCATCTCTTCTACTTTATGCACTTATAATAAGTAAAGTTTAGTTTCTAATAAATTCAATTTCTGATGTTTACTTTCACATCACTTTAAACATCGAAAGCATGAACTGATGCATGTTCAATCATTCACGTAAGGAAATCCCAACCAGACTGAAGAAGTCACTGAAAACTCAACGTCCAGATTAACGGAACCAACATTTTACGATTTGAACGCATAAGTTATTTTAATTTGAACAAAAAAGAAAAACATTTCAAGCAAAGCAAGTCTAACCACGTGACTATAACAGGCGATTCAACTTATGGGACGTTAACTTCTTTTACAGAGTTCATTTATCTCATCATGGCTAGTTTTATAATTTTACTACTCATAGATGACTATAAACGCTGCTAACTCGCTTTCCAAGACCAGGCATTTTGGGGTTTCATGTTTTAAAGCAATCTGATGTTCTGTGTTTTTGTTTTAAATCCAAATTCTCTTGTTTTTATTCCCAGCCCTAAACATTGATGATGATGACTTGTCTTTAGGCTGACTGTAAAGATTGATTTGGACCGTTTACAAAAACATAAACCCATCATCATCCTAAATACCAAAAACTAGTTTTCAGAAGAATTTTAGGATTATATTATTCCTGTAAAATGTTTGGTAATTAAAACGCAATATATGATCCATAGAGTCCAAATTCGCTGCGCATGCGCTCCTCGGGTTTACTCGCCCTTCATTTTGTAATGAATTCTTGTCTTCTGGAATGATTAGTAGCAAAATCACAAGTTCAAAGGGTGAGTCCGGGACAGCTGTGTCCCGACGGACGTGGTCTACTTCAGGTTTGGCTCGCTCCTTCTGTCTCTCTTACTCTAGTTTATCGATGGAGGGATTAGGTATTTGAGCAATTAATGCCAGGAGTCCGCAGTGTGTCAGGGAGTGATGGATGTGGAGGTGGAGGAGGGGGGCGCTGCTGCTGATAATGGTCCCCCCCCAAACAGATTCCTCTATTTGATTCATTTGCTGGGGTTTGAGCGCCCTTCATCATGCGGCCTGAGTGGGAGATTGTGAGGTGGCGGGTTAAATTCCTCCCTGGCTATTCATCAGGCACTGGACCGTAGCCACGACCTCGCCACGCACGCCCGCGTACGCTGTAAAAGTTTAGAGGAAGATGTTGTAAAAAGGCATGTAGTCTTTTGAATTTATTCATCTACGTGTACCGGAGAGACCGGTGAAATCACGGAGATAAGAAGAGTTAGAGGCATAGTACCTGTGTACCTGAGATTGGTCACGTTGGACAAACTAGAATTGGACACGACCACCATGTAAACGTTTAGGCCTAAATGATCTCCTAAACTCAAATATAAAACAAGCTGGCCGACAGTCATGAAATAATCATGGAATGTGCCGAGTTGTGGTATATGTGTACAAACAACGCGGATTCAGGCTAATGTATGTTTTTGCTGTCTGTGTTCAGACCTGATAGACGACATGCCCACGGAGGGCAGGGAGTGTGTCAACTGTGGCTCCGTGTCAACGCCGCTGTGGCGCAGAGACGGGACCGGGCACTACTTGTGTAATGCCTGCGGCCTCTACCACAAGATGAACGGCATAAACAGGCCCCTCATCAAGCCGCAGAAACGACTGGTAAGACTCGCGGAAAGATCGAACAAACATGGAGCTTTAAAAAAATATGTATGGCCTATGTCACTTTCGGGCGATAACGAGCCAGAATACCTCGTGATTTACATCTTTCAAATCACTCTGCCATTCAACAGACTTCCAATTATCCGATTATCGATTTTTTTATTTGAATTTGTCTGGTGTTATTTTAAACTATAAAATCATTTCCGGTATTTCAATCAGATATAGCATTTAAATATTTAATAATACTCAAATATTCAATCATTTAAAAAATATTATTGCTATGCACGGGTCTTTCCGGGATTTGTTTTTTTTTCAGTAATTGTACAAACATAGGTTGTTTGTTGCGCTTTACTGTTGCAATGGGAGAACAGAGTCAGCAAAACAATCGAAACGATTAATGAAGAAAACGGTCTTGAAAATAAAAGATTATTTATTGTAATAAGAAATAACCAAAAGCATTTTCAACTAGCTTAAAAATTACCAACCGAAAATCAAAAAGCCTAAAGACGCAATTTCATATTTCATCTTTGACATTTTTACCAAAGTTAAACAACTATACTTTTTTATTTGTTGTGTGTCGCGTATTTCTCTCTCCAAAGGCTATGATCATTAATTATTTCTAGACATCTTTTTTTAATTGTTTTGTCCTTAAAATCTTCGAACATGCTAGCACAACGCATGCAACAATCATCATCATGTGCCTGGAACCATGAGGCATGTTTGATTGTGAAATGTTCTCTTGTGGCTTACTCATCATGCGGCTCTAATGGAAATTACATTGCACATTAAGGCTTTTATAGCCTTTGACAAGCTGGTTACAAACTGAACCTGCAGTTATCTTAAGATTGTTTTTTCCTTAAAAGAACCAAACGTGTCCTATTTATATTGATACAAATACAACAAATCATCACTCTGGGGAAAGCTGGGATAAAAAAAGAAAAATGCAACTTTTGCTTTAGAAATTTTCAGTTTGTTTTTGTAATTTGGTATTATTCAGTTATTCCAGTGGCACTTCATGTATAACAAAAAAAATATCTTACAAAAGAAATGAAAAAATTCCTTGTAAGCAAAGATTTGATAATAATGAGGAGAAAACAAAAGGACGACTGAAGCACCTAAGCAGGGATTCTTTCCTTAACTGGCCAAGTTATATTGTTATTAATGTATAACAATTATTACAAGTATTAAATCTTCAATAAGACACTTATTAAAGATTTTATTTTTATCATTTGACTTGTTTCTCATTTTAAAGCAGATGTTGATTAAAAAGCATTCAGAAAATATAGGTGGCAATGTTTGGCCTGTGTATTTCCCAGGAACTTCCAGCTCTGTGCAGCTGTGACAGTCAGCTACTCAACAAACTATTTCCACAACAAGGCTTTTTTCTGTTTTTTTATTTGTCCTGTGCTGACCTTGCCCTTGATACGAGCTGTTTTTAGACAAGTTTCTGCTTAGCAACAGGACTTTCTGCTGCTGCCACTTTTGTTTCACCTCAAACCAAACAGATATTCACACTTGAAAGAATTATTTATGTTGCCTTTACATGTTGCCCAGCTAATGAGTTATTATTTTCTCTTTTGCATGAGCCTGGGGGCATTCATCATTGTTGTACCAAACATACCAGCATCCTGCAATTCTTTAGAAAAGTTGAGGGAACAGCTTAATGCCTGTTTCTCAAACCTTACTTCAAGATGTGACGTGTGATTTCAGACAGTTGATAATTTACCATTCAAATATGTCCTCCTGCAGCAGACCACATCACGCCGGGCCGGCTTGTGCTGCACTAACTGCCACACCAGCACCACCACACTGTGGAGACGCAACGCTGAGGGAGAACCTGTCTGTAATGCCTGTGGCCTCTACATGAAGCTTCACGGGGTAGGCCATTCTAAAAGGCTCTTTTAGCAAGCTTCTTGCTCCAGCAGGAGCAGCTTATTATTTGCACAGTGTAAAACGTCTCCAAGGGCACTGTGGTCACTGTTATCAGAGTGTGGGAGGAGAGGTTGTGTGGGTTGTCATGACACTGTAGCTTCTGTTGTATTCAGGCCTGGGAGGTACACTTAACTTATTTGAGTTGCTGTATTCCCTCCAGGTCCCCAGACCTCTCGCCATGAAGAAAGAGAGCATTCAGACAAGGAAGCGGAAACCCAAGATGCCCAAGAATAAAACATCCACAGGTAGGTCAAACAGAAACTAAAATATGAAGGATGTTGTGTATGAAAAAAAAAGCTGTGCCTGTCATGTGAGTGGCTACTTTCAAGAAATGAAATAAACAAGAAAAACAAAAAAGATTATGCCAGAATTGATTGAGAATCCCTTCCTGGGTTAAACGTTTTCCAGAATCCACAAAACTTTTTGATAAGCATCTCAGTGTATTAACACGATCCCTTAGCTCATTTTATCATCCTGCTGATCCTCCAGGATCTATCACCTCTGACACCGGCTCCCCAACCTCCCTGTCAGTCTCAGAGCACGCTTCCACTATTAAGAGTGAACCCAACATGGCCCCATCACCCTACGCTGGACAGACTGTCACATCTGCCACTCAGGTAAAAGCTTTTAAATTCTTTATTTGACTGTGTAGAGACTAAATTGAGGAGCAGTTATCTAAACAACAATTAAACCCGCCTTGCATATGGCTAGTAAGTAGCAAATAGAATTTGCTGAAGCATCTGTTAAAATATCTGTGTAGATGCCTCTCCCAGATCCTTCTGTCAATGGCTTGCCAACTATTTGAAATTTCTCTGGCTATTAAAGGTCATTCAGAAATGTCTGATCTTTATGAAACTGCTCCTTTCAGTTTGATTCAGACATGCTAAAACCATTTCAATAAGAGCAATGATACTAAAGTGATTGTAGAAATTAACCATGTTTAAGTCTTTAAGCTCTGTCATACTTACAAAAAGAGATGTGAAAGAAGAGGTGACTGAATGTATAAATCTTCCAGGGATACTAGCACTACCCAGTCCAATCAGTCAGCCTGCCAGTTACATCCATAGAATGCACTAGTGCTTCTTTAGAAAAATAATATTATGCTGAATATGATTTTTATGTTCTGTAGTGATTTAAACATGTAAGGTTTGATATATTCTACATTCATTTTCTATAAAGTGAAATAAGTGAATCATTTTTTGGTTTTACTTTTTATGAAAACGGCTTATAGCTCATGAAAACCAAAAGATGCCAAAGAATTGAAGGTGTTTAAAGTGCAGTGTTTCAGTCTCTCATGATTTGGGATACTTTATTCTCTGTTGGTGTTGGTGTTGTTGGTTGAAATTTGACACAGCCAAGAGATTTTAGGATCCTTGCTTAAGACAGTTGCTTTCGAACATGCTTCCATTAAGCTTCTACAGCGTCTGCATCTGCAGACACTTCCATTTTCCTCTTCCACAAGAAATAGCACCTGCCCACAGTGCTAAAACTATTTCCAAATGGTTTGTTTACCATTTTTTTGACCATCCTTGATTGGTAAATGGCGTGTATTTGTATAGCGCTTTACTAGTCCCCAAGGACCCCAAAGCGCTTTACACTTCAGTCATCCACCCATTCACACACTGGTGATGGCAAGCTACATTGTAGCCACAGCTGCTCTGACAGAGGCGAAGCTGCCGGACACTGGCGCCACCGGTCCCTCTGACCACCACCAGTAGGCAACGGGTGAAGTGTCTTGCCCAAGGACACAACGACCGAGACTGTCGGAGCCGGGGCTCCAACTGGCAACCTTCCGATTACAAGACGAACTGCCAACTCTTTGAGCCACGATTGCTAACTGACTGCCCTCACCTTAACCACAAAGAGAATCACTGGGGTATTGTCAGGAGGAAGATGAATACCAAAAGTAAAATTCAAAAGTAAAGACTACTGCCAACTACTGGGAACATAAATGAACATTTTTGGCGTAAATCCTTTTTTGATTGATCTTCTGAACTATTCTGGTCATTTCAGATTCTGTGTTTATGATTTTGAGCAATAAGCTTTAATCATCAAAATGAAAAACAAAAGGCTGAAATATATGAAACGTTGCCTTTTTTAACCCTCTCAGGCTCAAATTAAGTTTTAGTCACAGGAAAAATCTGATATTTGGGGAAAGTTATCATATGGGGTAGTACAATAGAATCCTGACTTTTTTTTAGTGAGACCTTCACATGTTACACTTAGGCCATGTTGGCATGTCACTTTGTAGTGTGGTACTCCAAGAAACAGTTTTTGTTGCTAATGCACAACCAAGTCCTGCAGTGGTACTTCTGAGTAAAAAAACTCATAACATATGTATGTGGGGTACTCAGGTTGTTAGTTTTTAACTGTTGCAAATTTGCAACGTCTGCCTTGAGAGGGTTAATGAAGTTACTAAAAACAGAAACTTTGGCAATGTTGACATCTTTTGAGATGCTGTAGCATTTAAAGCTTTAAATTTCTGTGTATGAAAAGGGAACACGATGCTTAACTGCCTTCAACATACAATTATTCCAGTGGTCAGCAGAGGGCGACTTCTCTGGCTGCAAATACAGATCTGTTTGTATAGAACTCTATAGAAAAAAAAGTCCTTGACTGCCCTTATAAGACCTTACCAAACACTTTTTTGATAGGTTTATGGGTGAAATGGGTAGTTTCGGGTAATTTTGAGCAAAAACTCTTTAGTCATGTTTTGAATGTCTTTCCTTCCTGCAGACTGCTTCTCAGTTGGACAGCACGGCCTCAGGACATGTGGACATTAAATATGAGGATTTTCCATTTACTCCGACCTCCTTGGCCCCACAGAATTCCTGGTGTGCGCTGTCTCAAGCATGAACAATCTCTGCCACAAGGCTAATACTGACCCAATTTGAGTGATCAGTGAAGCCATCCCACCATCCTGAAACTTCTCCTTAACAACTCTGAAGCTGTGGAGGGCCAACATAGTGGGTCATAACCAGACAGTCATCACCCACTGTTATCAAAAGGGGCTGCACAATTTCATTCTACGGACATATAATGTATTTTCTATATTATATATTGTAACACACTGGCTATGTAATGGAAGCATAAACAGCTCCTGGACTGCCTTTTTGAAGGATGCATGTGAGTTTTCCGAAGACGCTGGACTGGCCCTGGCTTTTCTAAACGCAACTTCATTTCCTCAGAGGGACAACAACTACTACCTATTGCTAAAAGATATTGCTATTTTTGGCAATAATCTACAGAGCACACAGCAAACCAATGCAAGGACAATTGAGTGGGATTTTATGAGCTATTACCCCTATAGCCCCCTTTTTATGACTTCCATCCAACTTTGTGTGGGTCATTTGTTGCTTCAGTCTGAAATCGTCAGAAGGAAAAGCAAAGTTTGTTGTTAATGGTTATGCACAAAAAACCTTGGTTAGTTTTGGACAAGGTCACATTTTTTATTGCTTAAAAATAGACTTTGTTTCTCGGGTGCCAAATTCCACCTCTTCTGTAGGTGAGAAACACCTGGCACATTTTATATGCAATTATTCATATAGCTATTAATGCTACTAAACTTTAAAACATAACTAAGGGTCATAGCATGTCGCAGAGACTCCTTGTAACAGTTTCATTCATGTGCCTTACTGTCACTAATGTGTTCAAATGTCTATAAGGTTTCCAAGAACATGTTTTCATGTTGTTCTCACCACAAGAAAGAAATCTAGAAAATGCCTTTATGGCTGTTGAACATGTCTCATTCCCTTGTAGATAATTAACTTTTATAGGCACATTATTTGTGTTGAGATAAGGACAGTTAAAAGTCATTGTAGACACTAAAACCAGCCAGTTATGACCCACTGTTCTCCATGTAGAATGGCTTTTGTGCTGTATGTGTCTAAGCGGTGATGCTTAGATTACGGTAGATTTATTTTTACAAGAAACAGAAGAGATAAAAATGCATCCTGCAAGAGTTATATGAAAACCAGGAGCAGTCATTTTAATTCTGACATGACTACATATCAGAATTTTTACCATTTCACTGCTCTAAAATTTGATCTTAATGAAAGTGCAATTATTTTTTTCTTCAAGAATCGAAGACAAAACAAAAGTGTGAAATTGTTGTAAACATTATTACCTAAATTTATTATCTGTATTTTGTTAATATGTAAGGAACTGTTATAATGTTGTTAAGAGTTGTTGTTTTTTCTTCAATGCTCTCTGGAATCTGTTAAGTTGAATAAAACTGATTCAAATTTTAAAAATCTGATGAACAGAATGATTTTTGAATGAATCTTTATTTTACAAACAAAGTGCCTCCTCAGCATCACTCCAGTTGTATTCATGTACTGTTTTTAACACTTTCAACTGTTTATCAATCATACGAGTGAAACTGTTCACCAACTAAAACATTTAATTAAAATAATGTAACCTACTATCTAAGGAGCTGTAAAGTAAAAAGGCGTCTGGACTTCTTTAGGTTGCTTGAAGGCGTTTCACCTCTCATCCGAGAAGCTTCTTCAGTTCTAGGGTCAAATGGTGGAGAGTCCCATATTTAAGTCTTGTGGGAGTGTCCCTCGTAGAGGGACAATGGGCCCCCTACTGATCCTCTACCTAATCACACGTGTGGGTCTCATGTGATTAGGTAGAGGATGACTGAGAACCTTCACAGACAATGTAAGCTACTCTTATTTAGCTACTTAGTAAAAGTGTTACTTCTTACCGATGCATTATTTTTAGCCGCAGCTAGGGATTTTATATCACATTGCAAGATTTACTTTTAGAAAGATTTTTTTTATCAAGAACTCCTCCACACTTTAGCTATACATTTTTTCAACTGTCTTGCAAAACTTGTTTTAGACATTAGTGTGTATTTGTGATCACCAGTGCAGTGAATTGCTCATTACAAAAGGCGTCAGAAAACTGGGTGTTGGTTTACAGTTATATTGCTTTGAACCAATTAGATTATTTCTTATGATCTTTATAAACACACACAAAAATGTGTATCTGTAGATTACTCTAGTTTTGGCCAGTAATCCATAGCTTAATTTATTTCTGCCAGCTCATGTGAACTTCATCTATACACACAACAAAAAGTCAGGTTATTGTTTATTTTCTCATTTACCCCAGACTGGGATCACAACAGTCTTTCTTCCAGAGGGCAAAGGTGATTATTGTTAACCATAACTTTATATATGTGTTATGATTAGGTTTTATTTATGTTTTTATTTTACTTTGTCAATTCAAAATCATTTTTCACATTTCATGCTTCCCATGCTAACTTCTGAATACATGGAATTTAAACTATCGGGTAACTTTGTCTTGATCCAGATCGCTGGTCCACCATCATTGTGCATTTCTAATAATACTGCTTGCCTTCTATTTGCCTCTGGTGATTAGACTTTACTGTATACTTTCATGTTTATGCTTGCATGAATTCTTATTTTTGTGTATATAAGCGGGGCGTGTTCCCCTGTTAGTTGCTTAAGCCAGTGCTGTCGACCAAAGGTTGCATTCCAACTCTGCTTTATGACAGCTGGGTCAGAATTAGCTGCACAGTCTCGGAAAATACAGACATGTCAGCAACAAGGCTGCTGCTTTACTGCTGCCGTGGCGACATCCAGGCACCACCAGCAATGCCCAGCTTTATGACTGTTGGCCAAGATTTTGCTGTCTTATCTTTTGCCGGGAGAGGCCTGTTACAGTGTGATGCGAAGATGCAGACACATGTATTTTTAGCGTGGGAGGGGGGAGAATAAATTGAGTTCTTAAAATGAATTCCAGGAGATTTTGAGAACAGGAGGGCATTCTAACTAATTTATTTTAATTCAGGCACTACCACATCGTAGTATTACCCACAGAGAGTGGCAATTTTATGTGTTTTGAAGTGTTACTTTATTCTCTTTGATGATATTACAATGAACATTTCTGCAAAATTTGAGGTTTATAATGATAAAGAAGGGTCTGGGATACTGTATCCTATGAGTCAAAAGGTGTGGGATCTTACATTTTCCATAATGCACCAACTCAATTCTCTATTTTAAGCCATTTATTTTTGATAAATACATTTTCTTGCTGCCACAATAAAACGTTACTTTATCAAACAATTGCCACCCCTTTAACTTCACATACTAGATCTATAACTTGACATTCTACCCACATAGCAAAGCTGGTATGGCCTGGATTTGGCCCACACAATGTGCTTACACATGGCCCACATACCCCAAAGAATGATGGCCCTTTGGTGGCCCAGATCAGGTTTGCCAGAGGTGGCCCACACATGGGTCAGTTGCAAACACACCAGTGGCCCTGTGCTGGCCCAGAACAGTTTCAGCTCTGGCCCCAGATGTCAGCTAATGTGTATCTTAATCAAGCCATGTAATAACAACATGTGCCGGAACATAATAGTGCAAAAGTAACATGGTAAAACTCTGTTCAGACAGTGAACAGACTGATTCTTATATAGCAGTTTTTAACTCTTTTGAAGTGCTCTATACAACATGCACCCACTTTCTGTAAACTGAGTGCTTCCTAACTGCATTTATATACATTCATACTCTTGACATGCAGACCGGAGGACCCAGGGATTGAACCACTTACCTTGTGATAAGTAGGGGACCTGCTCTGCCTCGTGAGCTACAGCCACCCGGTGGCAGACAGGAGTAAACCCTCACTAGGTTTTGGATAAAGTGTACACTTACAAACCTGTCAAACCTGCATTTGAAACATTGGCTACCATAGCAGTATAGTATTGCAACATGGCATTTGGGTCTTCTAACTAAAA
>VUQR01001772.1:10803-36696 GCA_015108515.1 Hemichromis elongatus | reverse complement strand
TAATCTCAATGCTCAATGGAATAAAACACCTATATATATATATATATATATATATATATATATATATCAGGCAGTGACTGAGCATTTGTTGACTGAGATTCAGCTCATGTGTTGAAGAAGTTGATTCTCTGTCTTTGATTACACATGTTTTTGTTGGCTGCTTCTGTGAACTGAAGAACACCTAAGTCTCTGACTCAAAAGGATTACTCTGAAGAATTCCTTAGGGTTGTTGTGTGTATGTGTGGGGGGTGTTTTTGTATTTTGACTGCGAGGCCCAGTGACATCCGTGGCATACGTCTGTAGCCTTGCCGTCAACTGATGACAGAATAAATCTTGAAAATGGCCATCAATTAGTCCTTGAAATCCCAAACCAGCCAAATAGAATAGCCTGATGTGTCCTCTGGGAGCAAGAGGTCACATGTTTCTCCATCCATAACTAATTTCTAATAAATGTCCAGTTTCCCAGTGCTGGTGTTCAGAGGTCACATTGTTTGCATGCTTTTTTCCTCTCTTGCCAGAGAAGTACTTTTGTGAGGTTATCAAATGTTAAAATTAATATTAGCTACATGCTGACATGACGGCTCTTTATTCAGTTGTGTCAGCATCTTATTGGTTTTAAATTGCTAATTTAGTGATTGCAATGTATATTTTGTATATCTTGTACAGCACTTTGGTCAACAGAGGTTGTTTAACAGCATGCTATACAAATAAACTTTGACTTGACTTGTTCCATGAGAAATTAATAAAAGAAACTCACATAAACCTTCTAAATATTGATAATATCCTTTGTTTAAAGCGAGCCAGTTACTTCATCACAAACACTGTGATGATTTATTCATGTGATTAGATGTCGATGTACTTTTAGGTTTTTTTGGTCTTCAGTTCATGTAAATGACTCGTTCTTTTCCAAACAAAAAAGTTCATATAAAAGTATTAAATAAATGTTAGTTAGCTGTAGACACAGTAAGTAAATGGAACTGCTATATTTTGAGTTTCTTGACCATAATGTGCTATAAGCTATTTAGCCCTTCCCTGCTAAAGCACACTATAAAATACGGCTACACTTTGATTGTAACAGTAAGAATAAAAATGAGTTTCAAATTACTTGAGGATTAAGAGAATTCCAAATGAGAATCTAAAACGTATTCATTCGTTGAGCCGTTAAAAGAGTTTAAAAATGCTGCTAATTATCACTAGTGACTAAAACCATTAGTTGTGCCAAAAGTCTAAAACAGTTTTCACAGTGAGTGAAAAGCGCTTTAACAAATATAAAAGATTTGAAACATTGAAACACAAGAGGCTCCTCCACTAGGCAATAAACCATCCACCATGAACATGAACCAATAGTCACCACCCTGATTGTGGAGTAAGCTGATAACCTACAATTTAGTCAGCCCAGAAATCCCCAAGTGTTCAGTGTTTTCCAAGTAAGACTGATGCAACTGCTTGCATCAATATGGATATAAACATGTCAGATGCAGTAGTGGCCAGCAGATGTATGTAAACCAGTAATTATAAGTCCTGTTTACATGTGAACAAGAAATTGACTTGGATTAAAAAAAAAAAAAGACAGCACACAAGTGGTTTTAATTTTTAAAATGTCATAAAAACACATCTACAGAGTTTTTTTTAAGTGTGAGATTTAAATTGATAATGGCAATGGTATAAGCCGGGATTTTGTTTTTGAAAAAGGTACTTTGACCATGTGAATGCTTTATATAGGTACATTTTGAAAATACAAGGTCAATAAAGGCAAAAAAAAATCCCTGTAAGCTTGCCTGCATAAAATGCAGATAAATAGGTTCACAAATATACATTCAAAAATATAAAACAAAAGAGTATTGATTTTTGTTTGAGGCTTTAAAAGAAATTTAAGTAGTATGAAGAGATTCTGCTGATTGTCTAGAATTGAAAGGCACTGGCTAACTTTTTTTTTTACTCATTTAGTCTTGGTCAAGATTTCAGAAGCAGCTATAAGAGTCCCACCTGTGGAGCTGTGGCTGTGCTCTGGTCTGTGGGTATAACTACACTGCAGAAACTGCCGCTATGTGCTAATACCGTCAATTAAAAGGTAAGAATGAATTTCTCTGGAGGCTCTGGCTCTCTGGAGCCCTCTCTTCAGTTAGGGCTTCAAAGCAACAGCACGTGTGTCACTACTATTTGCGACAGCGTCTGTCTTCAGAAAGCGATCTGGCTTGGGTATGACCTTGCATCTAACCCTGTTAGATATGCGCCTTGAGCATGTTCATTGCTCAGTGACATTTTGCTCCTTAAAAATAACACAGATGCTGGGCCCTGTTTGACACTGTGGACTCTGCGTAGCTGGGCAGCGTCCAGCTATTTTCATTAGCACCACCCCTTGTAACCCCTCACCCTCCCATACTCTCAGTGTCTGTTGCCCTGAGAATTGCAGTTGTGTGAGTCACTTTATTAGTTTTGAAGTCTTACATGTTCCTAAGTTCTTTGACTGCTTCATCTGCATGCAGAGCCTGTCTGCAACTGGCAAGTGTTAATCACGGATCAGCCACTTGGGTTTCACCTGTCAGACATTGCAGCGCTCCAGGACTCGGAGGGATTTGCACAGTCTGGTCACTCTGACAATGTTGTCTGTCACCCATTACCTCTCACATATCCGCTTTAGTTATTCACACACCTTATTCTGACTTGCAGATGCTACATTTTAAACATTGTTTTCACATGTGCAGATTCATAATTTTGCAGTGCTGACATTGTTCTTTATGAAGTAAAGGTTTATCTCATGATTATCACATTACGATTTCCATTATGTTTGCTTGGATATGTGTGTGTACAAAGGCCTTGAAGGGGAATACTCATTATAGATATAGGGGGTGGGGAAACTAGTTCAAATTTATTGCCTGCGTCAGCTGTGTCAAATTTGGCAAGCTCAAATGGTCAGCTTCCAAATGGCAGGGCAATACCTAAGGGTCAGCAGCCTTTGTAATAAGCACAAAGTTGTACATTTTCATCCCTCTGCCTGTAAGCCTTCATCAAAATAAAAACTAATGACACACTTTCTGAAAAGAACATTCCTAGGATGCACAATCTGTTGACTGGGAGCAGTGAAGATTGATCTGATTGTGAAGGACAAGAAGACCCCCAATGCTCGCCCAAGTGAATCCTCCATTCTTTTAAAATTTTTCTCTTCTTTTGATCATTCATAAGGGGACCACCCACTTTCTGAACCTTTGCCTCTATTTTTGCAGGGTCAGAAAGAGTTGCCAGTTGCTCTTTATGGCTGAGATTTTTACGATGTGGTCAGAGCTGTTTGGAGACCACCAGTTCCCCTTTGGTTTGTCACTGGAGCTACAGTAGTCGGGAGAAAGGCCTGAGTTGTGTGGGAAATTAGATTCACTCTTTTGAAGTTTGAAAAAGAAAAAAAGTTTGATAAAGTAGTTGTTTCATTCCCAAAACTTGCAGGCTACACAAGGTTGTTATTTGTATCCATGTCATTTAATTTCCTAAACAAATATTATTGCTTTTTATACAAACATAGTTTAGTTGAAAAGAAATTGGCTTGGCATGCCAGTCTGTAGATAACAGAGCACATACCAAGAATAACTGTTCAATCAATCAAATTAATTTCACTTTGTTCTGTCATAAACTGAAGTAATTTTTAAACCTCCTTTATTAGGCTGTAGGTTGGTAAACTTTAATGTTTAGTTGCTTCAAACTCAAAGTTTCAGAGCTCTCATATGTAGCCATCATGTTGAAATAATTAACTGGAGTTAAAAAAATTTTTTTTTACTGCTCTGTGCACTAAATCCACAAATTTCATAATTTTCTGCAGCATTAATTGTGTGTTACAAGAGTTAACCTGTGTGCTAGTTAACTGTTGTATTTTTATGTTCTTTGCAGATTTTTAATCACCATTTGATAAGATCTTTGGAGTAGGCAGCACTAATAAGCATCATTTCCTGTGAAAGACAAGCCATATGATCCATGAGAAGATTGGATAGATTCTGCTAACACAAATCCTTTAATGTGAATGTACAGCGAAAACTCTGAAACAGGTAAAGAGCCCACATGCACACTCAGAGGGGGAGAGAAACATTTTCATAAAAATGGGACCTGGGACCTTAACCCTAATCCTTCTTGAAGGTGAAAGCCACCTTTGCAGTCTGTGAATCCAGAGGTAACACCCCAGATCTTTTGTAGAAGAGTGTCAACCAAAACACTCAGAGCGAACCACCCTAGGGGCCAGGGGGTTGTTTTAACTACCTCAGGAACCTCAGTCCTGGTGACGCCTGAGTCACCGCCCTCGTCCACACACTCTGCCTCCTCTATGGAAAATGTGTCTGTGGGATTAAGGAGGTCCTCAAAATATTCCTTCCACTGCCCAACGATATCGTTGGTTGAAATCAGCAGCACTCCATCCACACTGTATGCTGTAGACAGCCAAACTGAACTCCCCCCAGATCCAAGGTTTTGCTTCAGCTAATGCCTTAGCCGCGTTCCGCTTGGCGTTTTTGAGGCTAACCAAGTCTGACAGGACTTCCTCAGCCTGAAGGCTCACCTCTGGTGTCCACCAGCTGGTTCCGGGGTTATCCCCATGACAGGCACCAACCAACTTGCAGGCACAGCACAGTGCAGCAGCCTCAGTAATAGATGTGCTGAAAATGATTCTTCTGGACTCAATGTCAAAATGTCTCCCTCTGAATGCTGTTGAAGCTCTTTCGGAGATTAGAGTTGAAGATCTCATGGACCAGGGCGTTTACTCAGCATTCCCAACATATCCTCTCTATACATCCAGATGAACCGAATCAACCTTTTGGGGGTAAAGATAAGGATATAAAATACTTTATTTACCCTGGAATTGGAATATTTCTTTGTCACAGTACTTGAAATAATACAACTAGTACTGCTACTAATAATGTGATGTAACAATGAGATACAACAAACAAATTTTAGAAGAATTATAAAAGCTTTGCAGGTGTATTATACAGAGTTTTTGCATGTGGCATAGGAAGTTGACAATATAGAGGAGCAGGGCAAGCAAGAGGCCCCATCTCCTCTTAATGTTCGTTCTGTATCCTATTACATAAACATCTTGCTGACAACAGAGCAAGACAACAGACAGAACAGTGAGTTCCAAAGTGATGACAGCAAGTCCTGCAACAGCCAATCATACATCAGGTAAAGAATAATTCCTGTTAGCATGTGCCACTGCAGGTCATTTTTCTTAAGCTTGCAGAATGCTGCCTATTAGGTGAAATGTTAACTAACAAAACAAATGTTACTAACAAAACAAATGTTACTAACAAAACAAAAAGTGCTTTGCTCTAAACCCCCCCCAAAAAACAGCTCAACAGCTTCAGAGCTTCACATCATGTATGGGCTGCAGCACAGTGCTTAAGAGTCTTTGAAATGCTATGAATGAAGAGACAGTCTAAAAAGTTGTGATTAAAATATGTTGTTTACTTGGACTGACTGATTTTTACCTGGGAAGTTCTTCCAGGGCTTTAGAGGCCCTGACTGCCAACGCTATTGCCTGTCTTGACTCAGGCTTTATCCATACGCACATGTATAATTTTCTTCCAATACACTTGTTAAAACAAAGTGTCATCCACGCTAGAACTGTTTTGAAAAGTAATCTCCATCACATGATAATGTAAAAAGCCATGTCAGGCACTTTCAAGAGCACATCAAAACAGCAGTTAGTAAACAGTCTGATGTCAGAAGGTACATTTTCAGTTACACAAATGTAATATATGTAAGGAAGAAAGGCAAAAATGCCAAGAAAAAGGTATGTTTGTCAAAATACTCGTGTATTGAAAATTTCACCTGCCAACACGGACGATGATGCAATTCTACAATGCTATCATTGAGTCCATCACCGTGTGGTATGCTGGAGTCACCATCATGAACAAACACAGACTGCAGCGTGTTGTGTGCTCTGCTGAGAAGGTGATTGGCTGCAGACCCATCTCTGCAGGACCTGCACACCTCCAGGACACTGGGGTGTGTAGCTCGGATCACAGCTGACTCTTCTCACCCTGGACACAGTCTGTTTGACCTGCTCCCCTCAGAGGGGAGGCTCCGGTCCATTCGGACCAGAACATCTCACCATAAGAACAGTTTCTTCCCCTCTGCAGTTGGACTCGTGAACAATAACCATATGACTGTTCCCACCACAAACACACGACCCTATACTGTGTTCTCTGCATCTATTCCATTTTTGCACTGATCATCACCTGTGCACATGTATATAAATCTAATCTATCTAAAGCACTTTAACTGCTTTATGTGGTACCAATAGTTCATTAATTTAACTGGGAGCTAGAACTGTATTTTTGTTATACAAACCCAGCCATGAAATTTAGACATCTAAACCTTTTTAAGCAATTTTATTAAAGAAATCTAATCACATACTTTTTTTATATTATATATAAAATTTGTTAAATGTATTATATATATTTTGAACCAAATTATAAGAGACTATAAAGTAAAGGGTTAAAACTAAAAACTAAAGTAAAATGAAAGTGCACCTTACACTACCCTAGGTCTGTATATAGATTTTAAATAAGATGCGATTGTATGATAGATTCTGCTTAATCAGAAGATTAGGGATCAGGCATTTATCTTATATCCTCAACCTAACAGGCATGATAGCCACAGTATTCTCAGGATGTTAAGGCACAATTTCAACACTTTGATTTGGAGCACAAAACTTATTTATTTACTTACCTGTTTAAATCATAGTGCAGGCCAGTGTCCTTGGTGTGCACAGTTTCCAAACTAATCTGTAAGGATGGTGTTCCGAGCCGAAGTTCTTCCATCCCCCCCAAGTTCTTTTCAGTACTTTTATTTTTAGATAGAATTTTTTTTTTTTTTTAAATAATCATTTTAAAATCATTTCACCACAGATGGCCCTGAGAAACAGAGAATGCTTCACAGACACACACCAGTGAATTTTCTTCTGAAAAATGTGCTCCAATGTTCAGCAGTTTCATGACAAGCAGTGATGGTACCAGTTCTATTAAAGTATTTCATTCACAGTTAATAATAAACTTATGTTTGTATTTATTTCTTTAGTTTAGTTTTGTATTGTTATTTCTAACCATAAAGTCTCTGATGTAATTTTCCTAGTCTTAGTTTTCTTGTTGCTTGACATCAAGGTTTTATCAGTTCATTTATCACATGAACAAATAATTCACCCAGTCATTGAATTTATGCTGTTTGTAAGAATTTAGCTGTCAGTTTATTTTTTTTTTCAGACAGAGTGTTCTCATCACATGGATGATGTGGAATCACTGCAGCATTATATGTTGGCACGAGCCAAGTTATTTCCCCAGGCAAACAAAAACACACTTGCTGCAACCTGCATCATGCTGTTAACTCATCACTCACATTACTAAGTGTGTGTTTTCTTACTAAGACAATACTAATTGTTGTTCCTCTAGAGGAGAACTGATGGATGAGTCGATGGGCTTACAGTAAGAGGTGACATCAGCAGTCAGTAACTGTGACTCCTGTCAAGCAGTTAAAAGCATATCAACATGTCAGAGATGCCTAACTGCTGCATTTTACTGCTTTATTGCCCTCAGTGGGGATGATTGTAGTAGTGAGGTCAAGAGAACGTGAGAAGGCCAAGATGTGAAGGCACTTGAAGCTTCATGTTACACTGTTGCTCACAAAATACAGCTCATCTGGAGCCAGCAGCTAACAAAATACATACCCATCAACCACCTCTGCCATCTTCTTAGATCTTCTTTGATCATGTTTTCTTCTCTACCTTTTCTCTTATTCCTACTTTGTCCTACTCCACTATTCGGTTTTTCTGTTGACTCCACTTGCCCTTTCTCTTTTTTTCCTTCAATTGCCTTTCATATTTCCCCTGTTCTAATCTGCCCATCATTCTTTTTGTTGTCTTTTCTCTTCTCCTCTTTTTTAACCTTCCTTTATTCACCTTTTCTTTTTGTCTCATCTCTTCTTTTTTCATTTCTGTTTCATATTCAATTTTGTTATTGTTGTTGTTGTTGTTTTTTTTGTTTGTTTTTTTTTAGCATTTTGTGTGCAGGTAACATTTTACTGCTCTAAGTCAGATTTCTAAATCGTGACAAGGCAACACAGAATTAAGGTTTGTTCAGGGTTTTCCATTTTGGTGAAGACCATGGAAATGATTGGAATTCCTGAATTCAATGATTAACATGGGAGAGAGAATACCTTTGTATCTGACCATGCTTTGGTTGCATGCAGGTAAAACAGTCCATAGGGAATGTAATAGTGGCCAGTATGCAGTCTCAAAACCACTGGCTATTGCTTTACTGTCTATGGGGCATCTACCAAGTGGAAGATCAGTGCTTCCACCACTGTCTCCTCTACTCTTCATATCAAAGGGTTCTTTTTCCAAAATACTGAACCCCAAACTATTTTTTGTTAATGGGCTGTGTGTGCTGAACTTCAGCAGCAAGGGAGGAGGTGACTGCTTAGCTGATATGAACACAGGAGATGTGACTCTGGTAGAAGACAGAGCTATTTGTCTGAGAAGTCCAAATAAATTCCTTACTAAAGGAAAGTCCAATTAGTGAATGAAAGTGAGGTAGCTTACTTGGACTTCTGAGAGAGAGGTGACTGGCTTGCTTTTCCACAGTTAGAGAGAATGCTGGAGGGTAAGCAGGCAGTTGGGTAAGTGAGGTGAGGGTTCCAGGAAGAGCCTTCTGGTAAGCTTGATTAGTGATTTTGGTAATTGATCAGGAGTTAGTGCAGGCAGCAAGAGACTGGGTTCTGGAGTTGGTCCTTAAATACAAATTGAGAATGAGAGGAGTTAAGAAGCAGTTGGTCAGGCTGAAATTCTGGACTCTAAGCAGAAGGCAGAGGAAATTCTGCTATGCTCCTGATTGACTCACAAAGACTCCAAAACAGCCACATACCAGGTAGAAAGAGTAGGAATGTGCTTCAAGTACACGGAGTCCATAAGTTTATGGCATCGGATTAGAACAGACCTAGAAACCTTAACATATGACTTACAACATGACAAGCCTGAGTGCAAGCAGTCACATTAAAAGACAAGTGTGTACAAGATTGTGATTCTACAGAAGATTAGCTCAATAACATCCTTCGTTTATGTCCTAAACAGAAATATCACAAAATGTGAAAAAGTCACAGATGGCACCACTTTAGATTTATCTCTTTGACTTTGCTCTTTAAGTTCACATTTTACAGTTTAAAATGTCTCTAAAAACATTATCATGGAGTTAAAGTTCAGATAAATGTTTTCAGTTAGTTTACAAAAGATTCCCCTTTTTGTCTTTTTCAGACCATAAAAAGAAACAAACCCTGTAAATTGGGAAAAAAACCCTCTGTCTGCTGTGAGGTAACAGTCCTAACCAGCATGACGGAGCCAGTCGTAGTTCTAGCACTGACAGTAAAAATCTGATTTGCCCTCTACAGTGTATATGCATTCCCATAACACAACACAGGACTTATCCTGTGTATCAAACTGTTTATATAACTGCTATTTTTTTCTTTTTTCTTTCTTTTTTTTTTCTTTAATAGAAAACTCTCATGTCCGTTCATGTGCTGTCCATCTCACACTTGTAGCAAACATAGCAGAGCCTGTGACAATGTTTATCTGTTGAGTTTCATCAGTTTTGCACTGGTATTGTGTCCAGTCTCACTCCTCTTTTCACATTATAAAATTTTATGTAGGGTAACAGAACAAAAAGTCTTTTATTTTGAACAGATTTAATGCATATCTGTTAGAGCTTTTACAAACTACAGACGTTTTCAAACAATTACTCGGAGCAAGTCAGAAAAGAAAAATAACTCAAGGCAACATCCCAAATTGCCTTGCCTGGATTTCTTACACTGTTTTGGCTGGATAAAGAAACGGCTGTTCTGAATACCACTGTTAGGGCAGCTCAGGAGCTTCACTCAGGATGCTGATTGCTCATATAAAAATAAAACACCCCTTTTAATGATTTGTTTTACATGAGCCCAAAGTGTGACCAGGTAACGTGAGATAACAAGCAGACGTGTTGTGGGGGGTTGCTATAGTTTCTTTAACACCTCAAAACATTTCTGATAAATTGTAATTAGTCTTTTCATTTTCAAACACAGTGCTGGCTTCAGTTTTTATTTGTATAGCACTAATTCACAACAGCGGTGAATTGCAGGGGTAAATTAAAAAAACAGATCCTGTAGTTCATGCTGCATGGGTATTTTTTAACGAATTGAAGAGTAACTGCATTAAACAGATTGACTGAACCTACAGACCCTAAACAATGTGTTTTTCATGTTAGCTTTATTGTGTACTGAAACTGTGTGTTGTTGAAACTGTGAATAAAACTACTCTAATGCAAATGTGCTGTAAAATTTGTATTTTGCGTTTACAGTTTCAAGAAAAACTCGAGAAATCTGTCTTAGCAGTTTGACAAACTGTAAATTATTGGTCACGCTGCTGTCCCCACCCACAAGATTTCAAGGAGGGACTTGAGCTTTCACCATTTAACTAGTGAGTAGCTGGGTCCCAGTGAAACAGAGGGCTTTTCAAAAGCTGGAATCAAACCAAGCAGGAGCGCAGCGAGCTGGGGATCCTCTCACACTTCCATCCTTGTCATGTAAAGAGCAGCATTACAGCCGTTCTGCTTTATAATGGATGCATGCGCTTTTGATGTTTCGAAGAATTTTTCACTACCCAATCAGCTGGATCAGTTTTCTGATAAATGTGACAGGAAATAACTGCTGCAGTGTGGATGGACAGGTCAGGAGTGCATATGCGACACTGTGGGAACGCTTGGATTTATTTATCGCATCCTTCTGGGATTTACTGCCGAAAGAACTCTGCTTCTTGACCGGTTAAAATAAAGGAGAGAATGTATGGAATAAACCAACACTGTATTTACATGTAAGAGGGCCGCACACTCTGATTGTATGATAGCCACAAAAAAAATCAATTCTTTGTTGCTCATTCATTTTTTGTTGCTCCTGCAGATCGTTTCATTTTTTCGTGCTGTGGTGCCAGGCTCAGGTAAGCCACTAAAACTTGTTAACAATAACGAATAGTTGAAAGAAGGAACAGTTAAAAGGCTACAATCCAAACGACATTTGAAAATGAGAGCTGATATTAATGTGCCAAGCAATAATAATTTGTGAAGGAAACTGGCGTATTTTGGTGCTTCTGAAATTGGCTTTCATTTCTTTATCCCAGATTAGAAAGAAAACATTATGTATTTTATTTTTCCCTTTGCATAAAAAAGGGGGAGAATCACCCGTCTCCTAATTTTAACCAGTATGTGAGGACGCAGGGCGCAGTGACGGACCAGCTCAGCCGAAGACAGGTCAGAGTTTACCAGCTCTACAGTCGCACTAGCGGGAAACACGTCCAGATTCACGGCAAAAGGGTCACCGCCACCGCCGAGGATGGAAATCTGTACGGTAAGAGCAAACAGATTACTTTAAGAATAACCAAAGATCACGTACGCTTAGGCGGATAGATATTTACTGAGAAAGCATTTAGTTATGAATTTTCTTTCCAGCAGCCCATCCCTTGAAAAATCCGAAAAATAATACCAAAACATTTACATGATGAAGATTTTCAACCGATTTTTTATGTTCTTCTTCTTCTTCTTAATGTATAGGTACATTTTGGCGAAACGCGCAAAATATGAAGTATAATTATCATTTGGGCAATTAACATAAAAACTAAACAATGGATTTTAAACGTGTCAGGATAAATATGTGTTGATAATAAACTGCTTTAATACATTTATATTAACTGACTCTCACCACCGGATTGTATTTTTATTTTGAGTAGAGCTGCCACAATATGCACTATTTTCCTTAGAAAATAATTATAATAAGAGAATATAGATATAATACAGTACAAGTACATGCCACTATGCAACCATACCTGTAGAGAAACCTTGAAAAGAGCAATTACACACTTATTTACCATATCTCAAATGTGGATTGGATTCACAATATATTTCATTTTAAAAATCATAGATATCATCAATACCAGTATAAAACCATTTTTCCAAAATCCAATTTTAAAAAGTTACAAAATCTAAAATTTGTTGATTCCAGAGTTTCGATATATTGTAACAATTGTATTATCAAGAGGCACAAAATGATGCTAGCCACATGCTAAAAAGGGAAATTTTCCACAAAGTAGCTGAATATGTTAATAAAGTGTCATGCATTTGATTACTGTATTTTTTTCTGTTAAAGGCTTTAAATTTTTGATCCTCCAAATAGCAGAAAATTCTATATTCAGTCAAAATTCTGTTGAAATACGCTGAGACATCAACTGAACCGAAACCGTACTCCTGTCTCTATAAGTCACAAATGACTTGGCGGAGGTTAAAAGGTTAAAGGTTTTGCATAGTTTGGCAGAACGCAGTACACTAGTCTGCAATCAGTGACAATGCCTTGTTAAAGAGACTCTTCCAAGGAATTAGTGACAATCTGGAGGTTTGTGGTTCCCCACAGCGCAGCTATTTAGCCCCTGCTGGGCACTGATGTCCTCAGGCAAAGCCAGCAGTTTCACATCCAGCCTGCCTGTCCCTCCCACTTTGAGGTGTTTTCTGTCCTGTATGTTAATTCAGCCTCCCTGCTGTATCCATGAAACCATCGTCTGATGAATTTAGTGGCTGATTAGGACAAGCCCTTTGTTTCTTTAGTCCCAATACACAAGACTGTTGTAATGGCCCCGATTAACTGCTGAATAATAGGTGAGAATGTATATTCAGCTTGCAAGATCTAGCTCTTTAATGATCAGACATAACATTTGTTTAATCAGTTGGTGTTTTGACTTTCAGCAGGTTGTTATCAATGAGGAGTTTCAGCTCAACGGTGTCCACAGAGCAAAGAAGGGCAAATTCTTATACTAATAGCTTACACAATAACTCAGTCTGACAGTCTTTAGACTCCATTGTCCATTATCCGTGTAGGTTTTATATCTTCAGTGAATAGCAGACAATAAATGCTGGTCATACATGGTACAACAGAAATCAGGGCTCTATATGATCACTGTCTGCTTTCAATAATACCTGATTCCCATAAGTACATTTTTTACATGGCTCATTACTTATAGTTCATGTAAACACACACACACACAAGACAAAAGAGGCTGTGGTCCTAGGCTCCTTTTGTCTTCAGCCCCCTGACAGTCTTGTGTCTTTCTCGCAGCTCGCCTGTTTGTTGAGACAGACACCTTTGGCAGTCGAGTTAGGATAAGAGGTGCAGAAAGTGGGCGCTACCTCTGCATGAACCGGAAGGGGAAGCTTGTTGGAAAGGTATGTGTTGAGGAGGTCGAGTTCCCTCTTTGATAACACAGTAGCAGAAACTACACCTATACTGTCTTTAGTGAGCAAAGTAGGTGGACAAATGTGGTGAAGTAAAAAGAAAGAAACAAAAAAGCAGTCAAACTGTATTATAGTCGACTGATAGTTTGTCAGTGAACCTTAGCATTTATCCTGAACATCTACCAGGTCAAACCCATCTAGGGTTAGGGTTGGGTTTGGGTTTTAGCTACACTCTAAATAGGACAGTTTTCAGAAACTGGAGTGTTTTATATTTTAAATGAAGTACACTTAGCCAATGCAGTCTTTTTTTTTTGTTCCAAAAAGTTTCATGTATTATAAAAAATTAGGGTAGATATTAACTGAACCCAAACCCTACTCCTAACCCTAACTGTAACCCTAGGTTCCCAATGATCTGGTGGATGCTGGTGGATACAGAGAGGTTAAGGCAAAATGAGCACCTTGAACACCTTGAAAATGAACACACCAGGTAGAACACATCAGTGCTATCATTGTTCCGTCTTTAGCATGTAAAGTTAGCGTAAACATCTTTGGATAAGATGGCCGAAAGATCTTACATATCTGGAAAAACATTTATGAGAAAACCTTTCGTCAGAGGAAATACAGACTTGTAACAGACTGCATGTCCACTAAAGCACACACTGTAGCTCTGATGTTAAAGCTCCAGTCCATTGTTACTGAATTATCATACCTTGTCAGTCACTCCAGGACATGATGTAGTGCTGGAAAAAAGGGATCCTCTAAGGACTGAGTGATATCACTCAGTCCTATTGGTCACGGTTGACAATGACTGGGGGAAGTGCCCTCCCATCACGCACACCCTGTGTGTTTGGTCATAAGTCAACTCTCCACTTCCTTCATGGAAATGGAAAAGATGGATTCACATATCTGGCTGACATGACAAGTCATAAATCTCATTCTCATCACGATCCAGAGGTGTTGAAATTGTGGCTGCTGTGATATCTGTATAGAGATAAGAAGTTCACTGAGACGTCACATGAGACAGCCTGTAGGTAAAGATGAAAAGAACATTTTTTTAAAAACTTCTGTCTACAAAGTTGCGACAAACTTGAATGTAACCATTGCACATTTTCTGTTACATTTTACAATTTAAAGTATTGTAGATTGTACCTGTTAAAGGGTTATTAACTTTTTAATTAACTTTTCATTTGATACTTATCAACTGTTATAATATAAGCTAAAATCAGATGTTTAGCGCAGCACAAAGACAGCTAGCACATCTCTGTGCGAAGGTAAAATCTTTGCCAGCATTTAACCAGGTGAGCCTTAAGTTGTTATCAGTGAAGACCGCAACTTCAACTCTAATCCTAGGCAATGACAATATCAACCTTTTGGTTTTCCATTTTCTTCATAATCTTGGCAATAAGGAAACAAAGAGAACAGTAATTCCAACTGAAATACTTGAATATTTACATTTTCGCCCCACAAAGTCTCTCTTTAATTTCTCAAAAGTATGTGAGGTCCTCACATACTTCTCTGACAAATTGTGGTTAATACTAACAATGACCACACAGCAATATTTCATCCTTTGAGGTAAGTTATAAAGGCTATCAGTTCCAACCCTAACCCCAACCTTAGGCAATCTGAATATATAAGTTTAGTCTTTGCAATTAGTGAAGACATAAAATAATAATTCCAACTGACACATATAAGAAGCTATTTGCATAGTAAAGGTTTGCTGACATTAGCAAGTGGGTCAGCAGAAGCTCACCGTTGAGTAAACTGAAACAAGAAGGGTTGTTTTATTGCTTGTTCCCTCAGCAGCTCATTTATAGCAGGTTGAATTTGGTTTTTTCATCCAAATGTTAAAGTCTCATTTTAACAAGAATGATACCTTAAAAACTGTTTGAATTGACTTCTTTGGCATTATATAAAGTAATTTATTCCATGAGTTTCAGCAATAACTTTATATGTAAATGAATCAGAACATTTTTTGTCCAGGTGTAACATAAGAAACCTTTCTGTCTTCTCACACAGCCAAATGGCCGGAGCAAAGATTGTATCTTCACTGAGATTGTACTGGAGAACAATTACACAGCCTTGCAGAATGCCAAGTATGAGGGCTGGTATGTGGCTTTCACCCGGAAAGGGAGGCCCATCAAAGCCTCCAGAACGAGGGAGAATCAGAGAGAGGTCCATTTCATCAAGAGGCTGCACACAGGATTACCTCCCTTCCCCAACACGGACCAAAGTAAACCATTTGAGTTCATCAGATTTCCGTCCACACGTAGAGCGAAGCGGAACAGGAAATCACCTAGCTTATCCTAGGCACAGCAAACGTGATGGACTGATGACAGCTGTGACATGGGAAGAAACAGATGCAATTTTATTTTTGTATATTTTTTGACAAGTGAAAAAATGCCTTAGATGCCATAATATTGCTGTAAGATGATCACGTGTAAATACTGAAAGAGAGTAAAGCAAGTGGATTGTATTTAATTGTCTATTGCGTCTGTGCGAGTGTTGAGGGATGAAGAGACACGATGCATAAGGTGGCCAGCAAGAAATCTGAGAAAGCCTTTGGAACAGCCCACGGCACCATTAGATACTACAGTTTCAACTTTCAAATCAATTATGAAATACATTCAGTTGCGCTTTAAAGTTAATGTTTTTTTTTTTTTATATTCCAGTGGGTCGATATGATACTACCGTTCATACCACAATAAGATGTTTTTAAAGCAGCAGGGAACAAACAAGGAGCTCCAGTAAGGCTATATTGGAGACTCAGATTTGAAACAAGTTTTAATTTGTGGTTCAGTAAAAACAACTTGAACTTACAGGCTCAAAGGACTTAAAGTCTGCCTTTTATGATCATTTCTGCAAACATGCTGGTTGGATTCAGCTAAATGACTAATTGGTTGAGGTGAGGTGATTGCAACCGAACGGTGACCAGCTACAGCTGTCTATTCTAGTAGCCAAAGGATGAGTTATAAAAAAAAACCCTCAAAAAATAACCCTACGAAGGCCTATGAAGGCTTAATCTATCCAGATAGATCAAAAGGGGGGGTTGCACCTTGAATTAAAAAAGGAAGAACGGAGAAAAATATTTTAATTTGATGTAAAATTTACTTTTTCTCAGTACAGAGACATTAAATGTTTAGCTGTATTGCACGATCACTGTCTAGATATTTGCTCTGACATAGCATTTCCACATTTTCTCCTAGCATAGTGGCAAAGATGGTTCATGTATCAACATGCATGAACTAAAGGGAATGTTTTGGATTTTAGGACGCTACTCAACCTCATGGGAATGCTAAGGGTGAAATCTGTACCTTATCAGTGTCAGCAAGATTCATTCTGTGTACACTGTGAACATCCATCTATCCATCCATTCTCTCCCATTTATCCATATCAGGGTCCTGGGGGACCTGGAGCCTATCCCAGCTACTAAGGACAAGAGACTGGGTACACCCTGGACAGGTCGCCAGCCTGACGCAGGGCTAACACGCAGACACACCATCAAAATCTCTACCAAAATTTCATAACAATGAACTATTTGAGATAACTCAACTAACACCTGCACCTAACAGTATACCAGTCTATGCTTGCAAGTGGTCCACTTATACCATAAGACTTTCACAGAAAGGATGGCATGTTGTCCGTGTCTGCAAATAAATTTACAGCTGCTACATACTAATAGACTGTCAGAGCCAGGGATGATGGCCTGTGCAGCAGTTGTGGAACTGGTTCAAACACCAGTGCTCATATCACATTAAACTGTGTTGCTGTTCTAAGTGACTCTGTCAGGACTGACCCTATGATGCTTGGAGTTGAGCCAGACAATGTAGCTCTTTTAATGAACTTGGCAAACAAGGAAGGGTGAGACTTACTCAGTATTAACACTGATGGCGGGAAATGCGGTCGCATTTATGTGAATTTAATGAGATCTATTTTTAATATAATGGTAGGAAAACACTTTAAAACAAGATAGAGGAAGCACACGAGTATTTAATATTTCCATTTAAATCAGATGTGTGGCTTCACAATGTTTTTCACAGTAACTTTATAGAAAATACTTTTCTAACATTTAAATGATTTCATTATATATCAATAAACCAGATGTGAATATGTATGCAGTATCTTCACTTTATCTAAAAAAGAATATATTAATATAATATGTGAAATGTACTACATATATAATAACCACAAAGGATTAAGGTCAAAGGTCAGAGCTGACTAAAGCACAGCATCTCCTGACAACGTGCATGCTTGATGACTGAGCGACACTTTACTCCTGCCTTGCCGGTCCTGTACGTGTTTGGGGGATTATACGTGGTCTTTGGTCCCCTCTAGTGGTAGTGGCGTTTAATTGAACTCTGATCAGGTGGAAAGTCAGCTGACTTTTGCACAAGCAGGAAGGGGAAGTCGCAGACTAGTCATGTAAAACAGTTAATATATTTTTGTGCGTTTCTTTTATTTAATAGACAAAGGCTTCAAACTTTACAAAAATGTTCGTTGGGGACGACGAGGACGGAGACTTCTTGTCTCCCACAGGAGGGTAAGTTGGTGTTCTACTCCGAGCTAATGCTTTTTAGGCTATAAGCTAACTAGCTCGCCAGGATTTAGCCCATGTTCTAGCCGTTGACCCAGCTTTCATTTTAATCTTCGTATTAATCGTGATTGATTGGAGTCCACCATTTAATAAAAATCTAAACTTAATATTTTAACCCCCTTTAAAGCATGTTGTACATATTTCAGTTATGGTTTTATTTTCTTTTGTTGCCTTTTTAACTGATATCAAGAGAATCACGTAAGTGATCTGAGGTTTATTAAAATGAAGTTTTCTCAAAGCAAAAATCTGTGCCGAATATTAAAGTCGACTAAATTAAGAGAAGAAAACGGCAATTAAGTGAACTTAACGATTATTAATACAGTGTAAAGTCAGCAAGTATGAACGGGCGTGAAAATGTGACCTGGTACAGGTTTATGAGGCATTCTTATGTCACACACTGCTGCGCTCGTCCTGCCTGGTCACGTGATTCTGTGACTCGTTTTCCGAGTAGCATTTATGAATGAAGCTTCTCACACTGTTCAAGCCTTCATGAAATGAAAAATTTCGTTCATGTTTATCTGTCCCCCGCAATAACAGCATAAAAGAAGCAAATGATCTTATTAAGCAACAGCCAACAAAACTTGACCATGGATGGTTTCTTCTGGGCTTTTCCTTTTTTTTCCTCACACACATCTTCATTATGGGCTAGCCACGATGAAGCTCTACCCCTTTAGCACACATTCAGCAGGACGCTTTCAGCAGACAGTGATAGGTCTCTATGAGAAACATAGCTGGTGCATGATGTTTTGTCATGTGTGTAAGTCTAAGGAGCTGTAAGGAAAAGGCGTCTGGACTTCTTTAGGTTGCTTGAAGACGTTTCACCTCTCATCCGAGAAGCTTCTTCAGTTCTAGGGTCAAATGGTGGAGAGTCCCATATTTAAGCCTTGTGGGAGCCCACAAGGCTTAAATATGGGTCCAGACGCCTTTTCCTTACAGCTCCTTAGACTACAATGACCTGGATGACTGAGAACCTTCACAGACACATGTGTGTAAGGTATTTGGAATGAACTGGCCACACACTTTCCTGTTTAAAAATATGTGTGTGTGTGTGTGTGTGTGTGTGTGTGTGTGAGGAGGAGGAGGAGGAAGAGAGCATCTCTGATTCTTTGCACACAGGGTGAATGAGCTGAAAGGAGCGCATGAAGATCTGATATTGGGAGGTTTTCTTTTCAGAAAGAATGAAACCAAGTAAATGTGAGATACTGGACTACGTTGTTTAAGCTTCAAAGTGTTTTTCAAAAACATTTAACCCATCTTGCCCTCAAGAATGTAATGTAAGCTGTACAGGATTCCTCAAGCCTGCTTACCAGACTGTTAACACTGGTACATGAAATGTATTTACTATGGAAGTGTACAGGTAACATGTGCATATAAAGAGGTTAATTCTAAAAAGTAAAGCCACAAAAGCAGTATGATATGGGACTGTAAACCTCTAAAACTGCGACCCACAGTTTCACAGTGGTGCAGACATTTTGAGGGCCATACTACATTTAACTGTAGTATACAGTTATGTATACTACAATAGACTCCATAGAGTTTACTGCTTCTATATGAATTTAGAAAATAAAGGTAAATGGTCATTGATAAGAATTGGGAAGTATGTTGGTCACAGCATGTTTGAAGAGCACTGTAGAGTCTGTACTGGGGAATCTATTCTGTAATACCAGGTGTTAATGCAAACTGTGTGTCTCGTTGTCATGGGAATGTGCATGTATTCAGTTAACGATTCACAAAATGTGTAAATGTATTTATACTTTATTTTTGACTTAGCTTCTTGGTCTGTTTTAAGTCTTAGTCAGTTAGAACATAGGACACACATCACAAATACCCATTCGTTCAGTAAAAGCAATTTCACATTGAAATGCCCAAACCGATTTCACTTCACCTTTACTAGGCTCTAGGATGGCATCATTTTATGTTAACTGTATCCACTAGGTTTCAGAACTCTGACATGCAGCACTATGAGGAGCACTCTGAGCTCAGAAAACAATAAACTTGTTTTCAATTTGTGTATTTTACAACTTTATACTAAATCACTAGATTGACAATTTTCTGAAGTATTATTTTCATTTTTTTTCCTGCAACAGTGATGTATTTTACATTTTTTTTTTATGTTCTTATTAAATTTTTAAAAACCGTGAACTCATCATCTGATAGTGTCTCTTGCTGGACTAGGTGACACTCACAGAGCATCTGGGAGATGTATTCTGGAGTCAAATGTAAGGGCATCTATACAGGGCTAAAGGTTGGCTGTAACAGGACAATGATGCCAAGCACACCATCAAACCTGTAAATGGATTTATTCATTCATTTATTAATTTTTTACATTTTTCAGTCAAAGCCTGGACCTTAAAGGAGCTATGTGTAAATTCAAATCTTTGCAAATATTTTTTTTTCTAATTAAAAGTTGTTAATTAATTTGACACTATTTTAAAAATGCAGCTTGCTTAGTGTGCTTGGAAAATTTGTTCCAGAAGCTCTAATAATTTTCTTTTTTTTTTTTTGAAGAAAAGAAGGATCGGTGTGTTGAAAGGCCCAAACTTTGTGCCCTTTTGTCATGGGACAGACTCACTGAGTATTAGAAAAGCTTACAGCTGACTTTGTAATCTTTGCCTCCCTGTGTGACTGTAGTGCAGTGTGTGTGTGAGTTGCTGGGATCAGTGACCAGCGTAGAGCTAGTTGTGGAGGAGGGACAAGTGTTGTGGAATCTAATTCCTCTCACATGCTGCTTGTTAGAGTAGACTAGAGTTGAAGGCTTCTGCCACAGCCCATCTCTTCCCTGTGTAGTACTAAAGCCAGAGGACTGTGCTTTTCTTCTTTTTCTGCAATGCTGTTGAATTTGTCACACAGGTGTGATAGCACTGGTGGTTGAGGGGTAAGCGTAGCTAGTCAGACGAGCATTGGAACGAGACTTTACAAGGATTCTGACTCACACATGCAAACCGGCTGCCCCCCCTCAGCCCAGTTCCTTACCATCGGAGATGATTGTGTCAAGGCTTTCAACATGTCTGTTCTGGAAGATGCCATTGATTACCAGTGGAAGGAGTTCCAGGGGTCAGTACAATGCTGCGACCATTAGTCAGTGAGCTGTGACTGAAAATCACTTGGGAAGTAATTGAATAATGAACTAATCAGTTCAGCCATTTGCTTATAAGTGATTAGAGAAAGAATCTTAATATCATGTGAAAGATATGACTAGCAGTTTACTTACTGTCTCACTTAATAATTTACTTGTTATGACCATGGACAAAATAGTATATTTGAATTAATTATTATCATCAGCTGGTAATGGTTACAATATTGACATCTTGCAGCTCGATGATGTGTGGTTTTATGCGACTCTCTTGTTTATACATGTGTGATGATGCAGTGCAAAGATGTTGGAATAAAGCCATAAATAGAGATAACTGGCTACTCTATATGCACTTTATACATGGGAACCTGACTATAAAATCAAATGTTGGTGCTGTTGCCTCCATCTGGGGATCACTCCCTGTGGTCACCAGTGTTCTGATGATCGCGGGGCTCACTGTTGCCTCCACCTTCCACATCTTCTCCAGCTCTTCTTTCAGCTCTTGGTATTCCTCAAGCTTTGGTGTTCCTTGCTATTATCACTTGCTATTGCTATACGTGTTACTACAGGTTTCTTCCTCTTCTTATCCACCACTACTATGTCTGTTTGGTTAGCTGCCAACAATTTGTCTGTCACTGAAAAATCCATCTGTAGGATTTTTCAATATTAGCGACTTTTTTATGCGCTGTACATGCAGTACAAGAGCCCGTCCTTCCATGATGGTGCCTGTCCTTGCTCCTTCACTAGGTATTCATTAAAAAGGCATTAGTTGTGACATCTTTCCGATATACTCGCGGATCTTTGTTTCATCCTGAACAGTGGTTCTGGCACTAGTCCTAAGCCTCCTTCCTTCCACTTAGTGTAAAGTCTGAGAGTGCTGGATCTTTGTGGTGAAACTCTCCATGCAAGCTAGGGAACTTTCTTGCCCGATGTCAGCGGCAGCAGTCTCCTCCTTTGACTGGCTTTTTATCCCAGTAGGGTATCTGATGACAGACAGAGCATAGGTGTTAACTGCTTGAATCTTGTTTTTCCTGTTCAGCTGACTCCTTACTCTCTGCAGGTACCTTAATCTCTACACAAATGCTACGATAAGGGAAAGTGAGGACGTTGGGTCATAAAATATAAATAGAACGAGAGCAGGAATAAATAACAGATATGAGAAATGTATACAAAGAGGAGGAATATATACAAAACAAGAGAAAGGCACACATTAGAGGACAAAAACACAAAAAAGGTGTACATAGTTGGGAGCGCTGTGGTGCTGCATACATCTGTGAGTGCCACGGTCTTGTCATCCTCCGCACACTCCAAGATTGGGTACCAAGCCCCAATAACAACTGGTATGTTAAGTGTGAGAGCAGCTGACCTGAAAGAGAGGATTACACCTAAGCTGGAAATCTGCATCGTCCATGGCCAGTTACAAAGAACACATGAAGTACCCTCTGGAAGTCTGTTAGAAGATGCATTAAGGACAGTGTGTACTGCAACTATCACTGAAACCAAGCAGCTGATCTATACAATAGCAAGAGTGATCCTTTTGAAGGATTGGCTACAAGCTGACAAAAAGTATTGCCCTCCATGGAGAAGACGACTAGAGGCCAAGATCAAGGCAGCTTGGAGGGAAGTTAGCCATCTGTCAGAACTGCAGAAAGGTGTGATGAAGAAACTGGTGCCTAAGAAATACAACAAGCTCTCAAGGCCTGGTAAATTGCCGAGGAAAGATTCACAACCAGAACCAGCAGGCTAGCATCAGTTTCTCAAGACGATTGTGGAGTGCTTGAAACGGGAGGGGACTTCACACAGTTTAAGGGATCTGTTAAAGATCAGTGTGATGATGGGAACTAGCTGGTCAGAGCATACTTTGAGGCAGGAGGGTGACACACTGTCTGGACCAGGTTCCTTCCTCTGTCTCTTAGACTACGTCCACACTAGTCCGGATAGATCAGAAGATGGAGCTTTCGCCTGGACACGCTCCATGTCCACACTATTGTTTTGAGTTGTTTTTCACACAGTTGCGTGTCCACATTAAAATGGCCAAATACGATGACGTTGCAGTACCACGCATGCGTGAAATGTTAGACGAGACGACCTGCGTCATTTCCATGTGTTGTTTATTTACTTTCCGGCTCTTTCAAATGAGCGGTGAAATGGCGAGACAAAGCACCGAATGTGTCAAATGGAATGATGATGAGGTGGAGCTGTTGCTCCGAGTCACACATGAGTTCATATTAATCTTCAACACGGCCACTAAACACTTTGAGCAAACAAAACAACTGCTGTACGATGTTGTCTGACCGTCTTGGTTAAAGTGGTCACATGACTGCATCATATGACTAACATACATCATTGTTTTGGAATGTCTCAGGTTTGGCCGTCCACACTACGCCAAAACGCTGCGTTTACAAATGTATGCGTTTTTGAGAGCGTTTCCAAAACGCTCCGTTTTCCCTGACCAGAAACTCCATCTCGGTGTGGACGGGAGGACAACACGGAGACAAAACGATGCGTTTTCAAATGAAAACGCATTAGTGTGGACGTAGCCTCAAAGAGTTGCCAGATCTTCACTAATTCTAAGAGTAGGTGGGAAGTCAATAAAGAGAGAAGGGCGGGCAGCACCATGGCCCTGGGCCTGACAGCTGTCTGCTCTACCTGTATAGGAAATATCAGCCCAGGCTGTTTTTGGTTAGCTCAGCAGTCAATGTTACTAGTTTTAAGTGGTTTGTCTCCGGCTGTTGTGATAATACTACTACTACCAATAATAATAATTATAATCATAGTAACCAAGCACACATTGTTACTTCTTTTGTAGCTAGTTTTAATTAACATTAAACAGTAAAATGCGATGACATAAGGAACTTTTAGTATGTGGTTGTGGTTAAACTTGTGGTTTAAACTTCACTTCAGCTGGTCAAGATTTCTTTGTTTTGTTTTGTTTTTCGCAAGATTTTTTTGGGGGGAGATCCTCCTGGGAACCATTTGTCATCTCATTGGGAGCATGTTGTCAAACATGCATACAATATAATCATTTTCATTTCCATAAAATGATTTTGCATACTTTCATTCCTAACACATTACCCAGTTCATATCACTATAGATGTCCATGATTTTTTTTAAGGCACCATATATCAATGCAAATACAACCACATGTACATAATCTTTTGTGTGTTTGTTTTTTTTTTTTTTAGGGCCAAGCTGGCTTCCCTATTTGGATTAGACCAGGAAACCAGTCAGGGGAATGAGTCATTCCAGTACACAGCCCCCAAACAGCCTAGAAAAAGCTCCAACCAAGGTAACATTCTCAGAACTTCAACATTGCTCAATTTACACCCAGTTAATGTGCAGAGTCACCACTAATCACGTTTTTAATGTTATTGCAGCTCCATCCAATCAGAAGCCGGCTCCACTACCTGGAGCTCCAGCAGTGTTATTCGCAACAGCAGTCCAAGCCTTCAGATAGTGAGTTTGAAAACCATTTTAAGCACTCATCTAAATATGCTGGGTGCTTTATTCTAAATGTCAGTTTTCATGTTTGTTTGGGGTTTTTTTACCTCTCGTTGGAGCATCACCCCCCTTTTCATAACAAAACTCAAAATCTTTACTCCCCAAAGTTCTCTCTCTGTTCACTGAACAGCTGTTTTGTCTCATGTAGTATTAATGGACAGTACATGAAGCAGGGAAAGCTGGGAGCAGCTGTGCTGGGCAACCATACATCAAAAGAGGTTGGAGCTTTGTTTAGGCTCTTGCTTTATGCTACTGGTTTGACTTTTGTTTGGTTTTTAATAATGAGCTCAGTTCTTCTTTTCTTCAGTACAAGCTGCTTCTGTATTTAAGTCAACAGAAACAAGTTACTACTGCCAAGATTCATGCAGGCTTTGCTTTCACTGTGAGTATAGTCACGAAAGACACAAAAGTAGTTGTTTGAAATTCTGTTAGTTATATTTCTCCAAGAATTATTGCTATGCCTTTTTAAAGCCTGTTCTTTAAGCTGTTACAAAAAATGATATACTTAAAAAATAGCTGTTACCAGGAATGTTATTATTCCCCCATTGACAAAGTGTCTGTTTTCATCACTACAAACTCTTCTTCCTCTGCAGGTACAGCAAAACAATTATTGCACTTTTTATGACGACCAGAGGCAGAACTGGTCCCTTATGTTTGAGTCAGACAAATCAGCTTCAGACTTCTGCAAAGAGGTGAGCCTGAAATAATAAATGCTGGGATTACAGCGGGGCCAACACGGTATGTGAGAACGCAAACAGACTGTTTGTTGACAGCACGAAGCGTCAGGCGATCTTTAAAAAAATGATCTTTGTAGCCTATATTTTGTACACGCTTTTATTAAGCTGGTTTTAAATCTGAGTCGGTTCTTTTTAGACGAAGAAGTCTTCTTTTACCATCAGGTATGTTTAGCAAAAGTGAACGGTGCTACGACTATAGATGTGGTGGTGCTCCAGGATCTGAGTCTTGGTGAGGGCCAGTCAGTGGAGAACGGAGACTCTGTGGAGGTGGTGTACACAGGCTGGCTTTTGGAGAACCACACCTTTGGACAGGTCACACACTCGCATCACTCATTTGAACAAATATCAGTGTTTTTTTGTTTTTTCTCCAGTTCTCTGAGATTTTCTAGTTATGATGACAAACAAGTCTTTGAATCTTATTTGTATTGTTACAGATGTTTGACTCCAACCAAAACAAAGACAAGCTGCTGCGACTGAAGATTGGAGCTGGGAAAGTGATCAGAGTGAGTGAAAGCATACCCCAATGACTGTGAATAGTAGCTTAAAGGGCTGTCCACACAGGAAGTGACATGTAGTGATGTGGCAGCCCAACACCATAAAAAGTCAGTGACATTCAGCAACTGGGTGCAATAAGCACTGGCGATATGAAGTTGGTGGTTTGACTTAAATGAGGTAGTGGCTGATTGTCATGACAGGGTGGTAAATGCGGGGAGGAAACTGCCT
>VUQR01001772.1:0-10783 GCA_015108515.1 Hemichromis elongatus | reverse complement strand
GAAACTGCCTTAAAAGAGGAAGAAACCTCTGGCAGAATCAGGCATGTGGTGGGGGAGTCGTCTGCTGCGACCGGTTGGGGTGATAGGAGGAAGACAGAATAATATACACCGTGGAAGACAATCAGATATTATAAATGCAGAATGATTATGAGTGAGTGATTAGTGAGTAAAGAAGAAATAAAGCATCACGCGAAGCCCCCAGCAGCCTAAGCCTATTGCAGCATAACTAGGGGAGGATTCAGGATCACCTGATCCAGCCCTAACTATATGATTTTCTTAGGCTTAATGAAAAAGGAAAATTTTAAGCCTAATCTTAAAAGTGTGGAGGAGGTCTGTCTTCCAAAGGCCAAACTGGGAGCTGGTTCGACAGAAGAGGGACCTTAAGCTGAAGGCTTTGCCACCCATTTTACTTTTAAATGCCCTGGGTACCACAAGTAATCCTGCACCCTGAGAGAGGCGTGCCCTATTGGAGTTACTGTGAGGTCTTTATGATAAGATGGGACCTAATTATCCAAGACCTTGTATGTGATTAAAAGGATTTTGAATATAATTCTGGATTTAACAGGGAGGCAATGAAGGGACCCCAGTATAGGAGAGATTTGCTCTCGCCCTCCCTCTCTCTAGTCCTTGTCAGTACTCTTGCTACGAAGGCTTTTCGGGGAGTTTTTAGGACATCCTGATAATAACTAATTACAGTACAGCCAGTATAGGAGAACCAACTTGTCCCTATCAGTACTGTTGTTGAATAAGTCTTTTTTTTTCTTTGTTCTATTACATGACTTGGTGATGGCTATAATCATTACTGCATGACATGGCTTATGTTAGCTTGTGATGTAATTTGGCAAGCTACCAAAACACATCAGAGGGTTCTGTTCTCATGTACCGGTATATTTTGCGTTGTAATCTGCATTGTGCATAGAGCTGTTTGTTTCTCAGTTAGAGAGACTGGGTTCCAACAACCAACGTTCTTCACTGTCCACAGACTGTTGACAACCAAGAGAGTTGGGGAAAGATATGTTACAGTTCATTCACACATTAAAAATGAAAAGCACATAATGCACATGAAAGCACATGAAAAGACTTAGATACTGCTTACTTAAATGACATAAAAAATCCAATATTACATTCTCATGTTAGGTTTAATATTAATTTTTCCTAGAATGCTGAGGTCATAAATGAGACCAGTGGAGTAGCAAGCTGCATTTAGGCTAAACTTTACTTATGATGTTGTTGATTAAATAAAATTTGCAGTTTATTAAATCGTCACTTATTTGTGTTTGCTTTGTTGTGTCTCACCTCCATTTAGTGTTCTAATTATCCAAGAAAGTCTACAGTGGGTTTTTTAAAGTTTTAGCATAGCTTAAAATTAGGTGTGTGAGGACTGAGTTTGTGCTGTTTATCACTCTTCTGTTGTTGTTATGTTATTACCTCGTCATCTCTTCCCTCTTCCTCTCTGTACGCACAGGGCTGGGAGGAAGGGATGCTGGGGATGAGGAAGGCAGGCCGTCGTCTCATTGTCATCCCACCCGATTTAGCTTACGGATCTAAGGGTGTCCCTAACCGTGTCCCGGCTAACAGCACTCTTATCTTTGAAGCAGAGCTTCGACGGGTAACATCTGCTGCACAGTGCTCGACATCTCCTTCATCTGCTTTTCTCTGTTTTAGCAGTTACAGTCTATCATTCAACCTGAAGCTTATTGAGCTTGTTTTGGGGTTTAGGTGAAGTTCTCAAAGGACAGTGGCTCTGATCGGGCGAGTACTAGCTCCAGAGACTCTGCTGCTCCTTCCCCAGCCCTCAGTATTGAAAATCTGGTCCCAGAGCCCTCAGCACAGGCACCCTCTTCAGGTTCAGGAAGACCAGGGTAAGATTTAAACCTGATAAAATAGTTAGCACTGTTATTCTAAGGTTTTTTTTCTCACAATAGCTGATTTGTCTTCCCAGGGAACCACCACTTCGTGCGAAGTCAAACTCTCTGAGTGAGCAGCTGGCTGTAAGCAAGCACCTGCAGTGCTGATTTTGTGCTAATGTTTTTCGTATTCATTTGTTTTGGTTCTGTGAAGATTGAAGCTGCTATTCTTCTCCTGTTTCAGAATCCGGATGCCACTAAAGCCAAACTGATTTCTCGGATGGCAAAAATGGGCCAGCCCATGCTGCCTTTTCTAACAGGAGCAGCCAGCCAGCCTGAATCCAGCGACTCTGAGCTTGAGGTCAGTATCTTGTCATGTGCACCACATCTAAATATTACCTCCCTTGTATCCAACGCCTCATATGCTTTATTCCTCTACGTGTAGTTTATTTTGAACCCAAAGGCGCTTAAACTACTCTCCAACAAATGTGCACGAACCCTATTTTCAGCAGCTAAGCCTGGTTTAGAGCATTTTAGGGTATTTCTTTAAAAAAAACATTTTTACCTTTGCTAATGACCACTGCCCTCCTGTAGGCCCACAAACTGCAGGAGGCGGCGAAGGAGTTGGTGCAATGTGTGTTGGGCGCAGTGTTTGTAGTTGTAGCTCACGAGGTAGAGGAGGTCATCTACTAATCACAGAGTTGGTGTTTAAATCCCTGCCTGCTCCAGTCTGGGCAAGATACAAACCCAGTGCTCTGCAGTGGATCCACCATGACTATGAGTATGAATGTTAGGTAGTTGGTGGATTACTGGGTTGCTTCTCTGTGTTTTCAGGTCATGGAATGAGTTCTGCCTGTTGTTTGCACTTCATTTACTATTATTAGGGTTGTTATTATTAGAAGTATTAGTGTTATTAGCAGTAGCTGTTTTAAAAGCTTGGTGTTTAACCTCCCCAAGGGCAAATGAGAAATGAGGCTCATTTTATCTCAGTTTTAGAAATGTATGGTAAAAATTTAATGTCAGAAAGTCTCCAAGTTCATCAGCCCTCACAGCTGATTTAGATTAGGAGGCTTCTTCAGCCAAGCGCTTTAATTGTTTAACTTTGTGTCTGTACAAAACCCACAAACAGCATATGCAGGAATAATATGGCTCCTAGCTTCTGTTTTCACAATAGATGAAACTGCATTGAGTTCTTTCTCAAAAAAAGTCATGTGCTCTACTTTTATGTGGTTAAAATAGTATTTCCTGTTTGCATTTAGAAATAGAACAGTATGTATGAGCAGTTTAAATTGCAGATTAGATTGATTTTTACAAAACTACCATTATAACCTTGATACAGTCCTGAATACAGATATTTCATGGCTGTTTAGATATTAATATATTTTAATATGACAAATAATGTAGTATTTTTGTATCTATATTCATACATTTAGAATTCTCTTAACACTTAGTCTTTATTGATTTTTGATCCTGTTGATTAATGTGGTCTGTGGCTCTCAAGGAGTCTTAAATGAACTTTAGCAAATTGATTTGTTTTAAACAGGAAACTAGCATTGCATATTGATTAAAAAATACGGACATTTACTAGACAGCGTAGCTGAAGATGAAGAAATTAAAACTGCAGCGGTGCTCGACATGTCCTTGAGTGTAATCCAAGTCTAAAAAGAAAAATTATGAGATGAATGCATCTCTTTCACATGAAAATACTTTCTGGCATCATCATCATTGAGTTCACGGTGCTGTGCATTTATCTTCAGGACACCAGTGGCAGCAGAACAAAGGATCATCCCGTAGTTTCGTCTCCAGTGCCGATCACCACCGCTCCTGCTGCTGCTGCTGCTGCTGCTGCTGCACATGGTAAACTTCTTGTCCTTACTCATCCATTGTTTCTTTCTTCCTGCATCTGTAAAATGTCGCTTTTTTTTTTGCAGTACATCCTCAGTCTCATGCAGCTCCAACCTCCGCCTTACTTCCTGTTATGAGCACTGTTACTGCACAGCCTGGACTGCCAACCAGCAGCCATGCGTTCCAGGTGTAGCATCCCCACAGTTATTATTTTTTTAATATGTATTGGAAGAATTAATGGCAGACTCTATATCAGTGCATTTTATTGTTTCAAAGCCTTGCTCCTACGCACAGACTCCTCTGGCTCCTTCTCCATTGCAGCCTGTGGGCCAGGTCTACCCTGCACCGGCTGTCCCATACATGGGTACGATTCAACCACCAGGAAGCCACTAGTTCAGTTTACGATCCCATGATATAACAGCTTCACAAGCTGCTGGATGCCAGTGGTTCCAAACTAGACACCCTTGTGTGCTCCTATTGTTTCTCCAGGCTCTGGGGATGTGACTTCCTTCTTGATGACTGAGGCCAGACAGCATAACACAGAGATTCGCTTAGCTGTTGGAAAATTAGGAGATAAAGTGGATCAGCTGACTTCAAAGGTACAGTCTAAAATGGTACAGAGTCAATAAGCAGCTTTAATGGAATGCAGAAACATTTGATTTAGTCTTTTTTTTAAAATTTTTCTTTCCTCAAACTCTTAACAGATTGATGATCTTCAAAAGCAGGGGGGCCTTTCCACAGGTTTGTCTACTGTGTCGATGGAAACCTCCATGATCTTGCACAATATCCAAAGAATTGTTCAGGTACACGCATTGGCAGCACAGTGTTTTATAGAGGCATTGTTATTTTTTTCCCAACTGATATTTTATATCATCTTGTTGTTCTGAGCACTTATTTTGCTTTCAGGAAAATGAGTGTTTAAAAAAAGAAGTGTTTGAGAAAAGCTCTCGCATTGAGGAGCAAAACCGTAAGATTGGCGATCTCATCAACCAGAACCAGAGGTGAGCTGAAAGAATTCACTTTTGGCTTCCCCATATCTGTAAGTCTCTTTTAGATGAGTAGATTCTTATTTCTCGCACTGCTTCTAGTTCTAATGTTTAGTTGTCCGTCTCTCCGTCATATTGTAATTTGATCTTAACAGTAACCAAGCAGAGCCAGATAGCCTACAGAAAGCACGAGGGAAGCTTTAAGCCTGAATGTGCTTGATGTAGATGTGTAAATGGGATGGTGGTGTGATTGTTCAGGTACATGGAGCAGAGTCACCAGATGCTGGAACAGAGGAATGACTCCCTCAAATCATCCAGTGAACAGAACCAGGCGAGACTGCTGCAGGCTGAGCAGGACAAGGTCAGTCTTTTTTGGTGTTAAATGAAACAAATACGGCTGTTGACTAGTTTTTTTTATGTTTGTGGTGACTGACTTCCTTTTAGTCAAAGGACTAGAAACGTAACAGGAGATGTGTTGGATTTAAGGTGGTCACATATTACAAAGTTCGCTGATTTTGTGCCTGGTAGCTTTGGGTCTTTACAATTAAGATTTAATGTATTATTTTTTTTAATGTCACTCATTAAGAAATAGCAAAGTGAAGTCTGGAATATTCTGGCATTTCTACCTTTGGAATATTTACTAAGATTAAGTTTCATTACTCATTAAACAGTCAGGGCTCCCTTTTCCATTAAAGACACACAAAATGTTTTAAATAAACCAAAGTAACCAAACACGGTGTAACTGTGTTGCCATTTATTTTTTCTTTATTCAGTGGTGGTACGGTACAGATACCTGAGGAAAGACTATTAGAGCGTGTGCTATAAACAAATAAACAGAAAAGTTAAGTCTCTTTAATTATCATCAAGGAGCCGTATTCGGCCCTCTGCTGTTCATTCTGTGTCCGGTTATCATAAAACATTTGAAACTTAATTTGTGACTTTTAAAACATTTTATGTGGTGTGTAGCTTATTTGTTTGTATTCAGTGTTTGGTATTTGTCATGTGTTATCTCTGAATTGTCTGCCCTGCCTGACTGACTGAGTGATGTACTTACACCACAGGTTGTGTTAGTTTCTCCATTTGAACAGCTTAAGTCGGATAGCCATGAATCTGGACACACTTCATTTCTATCATGAGTCTTTTCAAAAGAATCAGATTGTGACAAAGGTCAACGTCTCTGAGCAGGAGGACTTTCGCTCTCTGTATGGTCGGCATTTTACTCCAGTGAAATATAGCAATTCCCAACCGGTATGTGAAAATTGAAAAACATTAAGTAGGAGGTTAGCAAAGGGCACAAGGACCGTTCCTATCCGAGTTGTGATGCGTTTAAACATCACGTAACAAACATATTACTGTGCAGTACCTCTGTAAGGATGGGAGCTGCAGTAGTTAATGGAAAACCAACAATGTTAGTTTATATTGTTCCATACAATATCAACTGATTCCACAGAAAGCCACTGATTGATTTCCATGGAGTGTAGTTTTGTGTTGTGTTGCTGAGAATAAATGTTGGGTAAATTGTTTAGGATTTAAATTTTGATTTTGCCAGTCTGGTGTAAGGTTAAATAACGTGGTGCATTTGTTGAACTTTAAAATGAATCCAGAGGAGTCCAGCCTGCCTTCTTATTGTGCAACTATAGTTTGTAGATTTTTGTGTCACCAGGAGATTGTTTGTAGTTTTGACTTGGTTAAAGGTTTGCTATCTGCCGATTCCACTCTTTTCCAACTGCTCTTTTCATTGTATTCAAGCTGCAGTGCTGCTCTGTGGAAAAACTACTATTCACTGCTCTCTCTTCTCAGCATCCTCTGCCTCTGGACCTGGGCTCTGGCCAGGTGAGCCTGTTTCCTCTGTGTAGTGCCACCAGACTGGGCTCAGCTAGAACCTCAAAATAAGAAAAAGCATCTAGAATTATAGTTGATGTTTAAAATACAGGAAGAAAATGCTGCTCTTTCTGCCTAAAGTAGTTTTGTTGTTATGCAGTAAGAGAGTGTGGCTGAGAAAATTCCTGAGACGGTAAAGAGTCATTTCCATGTCATTGCGACCAGGAAGCATTGGACAAAGTTTAGCACAAAGAACTGTGAGAAGCTCCTATTTGAACCCAGTCTGACTGCAGCCACTGGATCACCCTCTTTCCATCATCCTTCACTGGCACCTTAACTAACCTTATTTCTTTTTTTGTCCTTATGCTTCCTTTTCATCAATCAGCGCTCACCATTTTCCTTCCTCAGGGACACACTGCTAGCACCAGCAGACACTCATCCAGGCTTGTTTCTATGTTGCTCCACCATCTCTGTGGCTTTTATTTTTATATAGTGCCACCAGTGCATCTTCCCCTCTCACCTCTCGCCGACTCCCTCAGGTTCGTCTAACGGAGGACCTGGCTTCGGCAGCGGCGCGGGTGTCTCAGCTGCAGCTCGAAGCTTCAGCTCACCAGCAGAAGGCCGCGGAGCTGCAGGGTAAACTGAGCACAGCACTGCAGGACAGTGAGGGCCGCTGCCAACGCATCGCTGCCCTGGAAACACAGCTGGAAGGTGCTTGTGTGCTCATTTCAAATACACTTTGTGCCAGATAATTGTAACACCATTGTTTTAAAGGTGCCTTTTTATGAATTTCCAAATGTTTTAGTTGTTTGAGCGGTGCAATCAGAAACGCTTAATGCATTCTAATACAGAGTCCACCTCTGCAGATATTATATCTTTTTTTATTCATTTCACATCAGTTCACAAAAGTCATCTCAAAGTCCCTGCTATTGTAAGGTAAATATTACAGAGATTACAATTAGCTGAATGCAGGGGGGCAAAATACTTCAAATAAACCTCAATGAGCTCAATAAAATACAGCTCCCAAAGAATCATACCGTTATATCCATTTGTCTCTAAAACATCTTCAACAGGAAAAATATAGCCATGACTCACACAGGTTTAACTGCTTCTTTATCCTGTTGTTTAAACGAGGGTCAGCTGATCCTGAATCAAGACATTTGGACATATTAGACTGCTGTTAACTTAACCTGGAAGATTTTTTTATTTAAAGAATTTATGAATCCTTTAATCAGATTAATACATTCTGTACAATTTGAAATGAAGAAACAAAAACAATCTTTTCCAAAGGTTTGAGCGCCTCGAAAGAGAGGGAGCAAACTCGCACATAATTTTGACTGAATGTTTAGTGAGCTTGTACTGTGGATTATTCATAGTCATCATTAGGTCTATTGTTAAGATATTAAAACATTCACCAAACATTTTCCTGACAATCTGTCTCTGAATCTTAAATTGTCTGACTGCATTAAAGCAGATGGTTTTTTTTAACATTACTGTTGAGGTCACACAGAAGCTTGAAATCGGATTGTTAGGAAAGGAAATCAAGAACTCAGTTTTACTGCGAAACACACAGCAGCCACACTCGCATCACTACGAACAGGAGAAAGCCTGTCCTGCATTCTCATAATAACATTTAGCACCAGGAGTTTGCAAAGGGGCAGCGCAGGGGCACAGACCCTTCTTACTGTGAAGAAGGGTCTGGGTTAGAAGCCTTTCTGTGTGGAGTCTGGATGTCTCCTGTCTGTGTGGGTTCTCTACGACTTCCTCCAACAGTTAATGGGGCTAATCGTTGATTTTAAATAGCCTATAAGTATGGATATGAATGCTGGCTGTCTCTGTGTTGGCCTGCAACCAGACAGATGTCACGGGGATGGAAGGAGGCTGACCTGTCCAGGGTGTACCTCACCTCTCACCCTATGGCAGCGTGGACAGGCTACAGCCCCACTTTGATCCTGAATTGGATAAGCGGAAGAAGATGGATGGATAGATGGTTGTAAATTTTTGAATTTGCCATTCTCAACAAATGTTGATGCCTGCTCTACTGACCGTGCAGGGAGCCCACGCTTTCCCTTTTTGCTGAAATGGAATGCAGCATCACAGTGTCCTCGTGGTGATTTTGAGTTCTGTCCATTCCTTATAAATTATGTCTTTCCCATTCCCTGTGAACTTGTGGCCAGAAATAAACAACCACACAGATATTTTCCCCTTCCAACGTTTGACCTCCGAATGTTACGTTAACAGAAACGTTTGCTTAAAAAAAATGTTCCTGTTTTTCAGAGCTGAAGGAGGCAGCAGAGAGGATTCAGACTCAGTACCGCTCAGAGAAACAAAGACGCAAAGAGACAGAGCTGAAAGTGAACACCATAGAAGAGGAGCTGCAGGACCTGAAGACTGATAAGGAGAGCCTAGAACGAGTAAGCAGAACTCCCTCTATTGTCGATGAATTACAGCAACACACAGTCACCATGGAAACAAAATATTTTTTTGATCTTTAATGAATTTCAACAAAAGTTATTGAAATGTAAGTCTAAAAAACAAGGTTTGCCTTACACGCAGGCGCTTTCAGAAAGAAAGAAGAAATGGCAGGAGGAGCGTCAGCGTCGGGATGAGGAGGTGGAGGAGCTCCGCAAGAGCAGCCAGCAGGAGCTAGACAACCTTCGAGCTCAACTTCGCAAGGCCAGGACCAGCAGTGACAACGCTGCATCGGAACAGGTCACAGCTCTGCATCCAGGCCGAGGGCGATCGCATCTTCTGAATTGAAACGTCAATAGAATGCTTTATGAACATTAACGTTACTTTACATGCGTATTGCAGCTGTCTCAGCTGCAGGCAGAGCTCGAGCAGGAATGGAAGGGGAAGTGTTCCCAGATGTTGGCTTCAGCTAAAGAGCAGCACAGCAGAGAGCTAGCTGAACTAACAGAGCAGAGAGAGGCTCTGCAGGACAAGTTGACCCAGCTGCAGGAAAAGGTACACAAGACCGTGCTCTCATATCGTCTTATGATCTTCATTATATTTTCCACCCTTTAGCATTTCATGTAAAGTGCTTTGAGTTGCTGTGTCACTGAAAACAAAAAATCTTGCCTTACTTTAAAATGAATCTCTTAATTAACAGAAATGTCAAAAGTACACTGACCTTTGATAGATGATGGTGATAATGATGAGTTATAATAATATTAGTGTAATAACTCATCATTCATGGCTTTGAAGCTGACATTTGGTAACTAGCAAACATTCATCACTCCGCTAACTCGAATATAATATATATATAATATATTTCATTACTACTACCACTCAGCAGAGCTTTCTTCAGTTGCTCACCTTAAAGTTGAGTGACGTTTATGCTCGGACACGCCCACGTTACATGGTGTATTGTTGAATCATTTTTGAACTCTATTACTGTCAATAGTTTACAGCTCTGAAGCAACTAAGAGACTCAGAAGAACATAGTGTGCTGCAGCACCAAAAGCAGAATGAGGAGTTCCACGCCCTTCAGGAAAAAGTAAGATGGATGACTGCATTTCACTCATCTTGTCTAACAAGATGAAAAATTCATTTTGAGCTGGGAATTGTCTTTTTGGAACTTTGCTTCCCACAAACGCTGTAATATTTACCCCTTTAACACCGAGACTGCGCCGGTGCCCTAAGCTGCTGAATCTTGACATTTTCACCTGAGCAAAAAACAGAGCTGCATAAAATCCTGGTCCCAAAATTGATGTTAATAAGCAGAGGTGTGGACTCAAGTCACATGACTTGGACTCGAGTCAGACTCGAGTCACTAATTTTATGACTTCAGACTTGACTTGAAAAAATGATCTAAGACTTGGACTTGTACACCAATGACTCGGGACTTGAATTGGACTTGAACCGGTTTACTTGAAAAGACTTGATACTTCACCCAGTGCTGGACTGGCCATCGGGCGATTTTTTTTTTTTTTTTTTTTGAATGATCGACTCTGTGCTGGAAAAATGACAGCCGATGAGGTCGAACTTTTGGGATAAAAGGAACGCGATCTGTCCCGTAATAGAATTAAAAGAAAGACACAAAGCCGGAGCTTTTTGCTTCATCTTTACGCTGCTGCCTCTTCTTGTCTAATCCTCTCCCCCTCCCTCTCCTGTTGCTGCGTCAATCACGAAACTGATTAATGATCAGCTGATCGGCTTTTCTGTCGCAAGTCCCGTCTCTCGTTTGTTTATCACCCACTTTGCGCCAGAAAGAGGAAACTAGCGGATGTTGCGCTAGAAACAACAGCAGCACGTTTAAGCTTGATAAGCTGTTGTTAGAAT
>VUQR01001771.1:0-10231 GCA_015108515.1 Hemichromis elongatus | reverse complement strand
GTGGAGCTGGCGAGAGTTCAACGCGGCTGAAGACAGGCGGCGAGTGAGACGGGGAGGGTGAGAATGATAAAGGAAGAGAGGGAGCGAGTGTGCTTTAGGCCACATAAATACAACATGAACTCTATCCACTAGTAGCAAGAAAGCAGCACAACGAACCCATGTTTGGAGCACTTTGCAAGAGTGTGGAGGATGGTGCGCTCCTCGCCTCGGCAACATCGGGCTTTGATTCCTGTGAGATGCAGGGAGATGCACGGGACACTGAGTGTACTAAGGCTGATGTGCAGACGGCGCGGTCAGCCTTTAGCGAGCTCTGCACTGAACGAATTGTCATTTTTGCTACGGATGTATAGAATTTTAAGAAAACCAGTGGATAAGAGAGAATTTTGGGTTTCACCAACTTTGTGCCATGGGTAAACTTATTGGATTATTAGTTTAGGTAATTTTGGGAAGGGGATTAAGCTGAAGTCTGACAGTCTGATAAGCACTTGGGTTAAAAAAAATGGAATCAGCCAAGCTTCCCTCCAGTTGCATCCGCCACTTTGTTGCAACCTAAAACCAACTTTTAGCTCCTCCCTTATTTCCCAGGGGGGTGTTACACTGGACTCATCCAGGTGTTCGATGGCCCCGCCCCTCCCCGAGCCTGGTTCTGCCAGAGGTTTCTTCCAGTTAAAAGGGAGTTTTTCCTTCCCGCTCTCGCCAAGTGCTTGCTCATAGGGGGTCATATGATTGTTGGGTTTTTCTCTGTATGTATTATTGTACAATATAAAGTGCCTTGAGGCGACTGTTGTTGTGACCTTGCGCTATATAAATAAAACAAACCTGGGAGCCTACAAGGTCGAGGAAAACATAGTTCTGATCTCTTTTGTTGCCAATAAAACAGCAGCATTAGAGAAATTTCTTTATTTAATTGACTTATGATTTTTACATTTTACCTGTGCTTGGATGTGGTTTTCTTTCCTTTGTCTTGTGTGACTTTATGTCATTTTGAACTTCTAATCTTATAAATAAAAACTAAAAAAATCAACTTGCAGACAGTGTACCTGAACTTTGCAATAATATCACAGGCCGACTGGTTTAAGTTTATTACAGTTGACTGTTCAGCCTGTTGTGCACGCCGTGACAACAGCTGCCAACATTGGTTTGTTGTTACGCACAGACTGACCACTGGAGGAACTGAACTAAAATTTAAACGCAAGAAGTGAAAGAGGTTCATTACAGTTAAACCACAAAATCTGAAAAAATTGACAGCAGTGTAAATCTCATTTTTTCATGTGAGTTAATAACTTGAATGGCACATGGTGCTCGTCCTCAAGTTTATGGCAATAAAGAAATCTTTACAATCTTTTCAAACCAGCTCACACAGCCGATTTTTCAAAGCTGGGTTTACTTGTTCTTTTACAGACACAGTGTAACCACAGTAACATATACAGAATGCATTTATGAAAAAAAAAGGCACATAATTCTGGCACCTTCATTTCTGTGTCATAATCTCAGTGCTCTCGCATTCCACATCGCTGTGAAGCCGACTGCTGTTGAGGTATGAAATCTTTAAGCCAAATCCCCATTTTGTGGCTGTAATTCTACATCTGCCCCCGGTTTATTCCATTGATGTGCTGTCTGTATCAATTCCCACCGCACGTCTGTTGGCCGACTTATTCAGTGGCTGCTACTTGATGTCCTCTTGTTGTGTATATAAAAAAGCCAAATCCGTGTGGAGATGACAGAGGGTGTAATCGCTGGCTATGTGAACCAACAATACAACTCTTAGAAGCTATTCAGAGTGGGGCCTGTTCTTGACCCTTAAGGAGCTTGTAATGTGGGCTTTTTTCCCACTCTTTGTATTTACCGGCAGAAACGAGGAGGGGGGACAGGGGTGGAAGGAGGACCAACCGCTGAGCGAGGGCTTTTGCCCCTCCGTGCCAGCAGCAGTCACACTGGGGGAGCTTTACGTGCACGTACACACACACGGGAAGGGTGAAGGTTGGAGGGTGAGGAAGAGGGAGACGAGGGAGGGTATGGAGTGCACAGAGACAAGACCCCCCCAACCCTTGCAAACCCCAGCGGGGGCTCAATCTTAAAGGCTGCCCTGTATCTCCATGGGAGGACGGGGGGGGGGGCAGGGAGGCTCAATCTGCGGTCCTGCTGGTCAACACAGGGAGCTCCACGTTACCCAGCTATCCATGACAACCAGAGCGAGAGACAGGAGAGGGCAAGTGAGAGAGAGAGAGAGAGAGAGAGAGAGAACATGGAAAAGCTCAGCTGCGGTCGAAGAGTGAAGAACAAAGCAGCCAGTGATTTTCATTTTTCCCTCTTTGTCTGGTTTACATTGTCCACAGACATGTCCCTCTTTTCTTCACTGGAAATGAAAGGGGCTCTAAACAAGAAACACAAACACACGCCGACACGCACACACATATTTACATCATTTCACACACTTGTGTGGCTAATTGAATAATGTCTTTACAGTAAGTCCAATGACTTATTTTCACAGGGCGAAAGCAGAAAAAGGCTTAAACATCACCATCTTTTGTTTCTTCAAGGAAGTAGCTCAATAAAATCCAAACCTCTGATGAAGATCCACGCTTTTGTAAATGGAGAGAAACAGACATTTAATTTCACAGAGTCTCGATCGAAAGTGTGGAAAATGTGCTGATCGGCCTGAAAGGATAGGCTTAAAGGCAATCGTGTCAGAAGCTTCTGTAAAGACATTAACACAGAGATAAATGTGGACACTTTAACAGAAACATGTCTGCAATCCAAAAATACGGCACAAATCCCATGAAGACATTTTATGGTTGAATGAATGAATCTGCCTGGTGAGCTCATGTGTCTCTGTCAGAGACGTAACTCTGTAAACACGCCTGCGCTGAGAGGACAGAGGGATGCTTAACGATCACAGAAACACAAGGAAATGTTCAAAATGAATGTAGCTGCACAATCGTGATGTTTCAGAACAGGCACACCAAAAACTGAAAGCAAAAAAACGAACAATGTCTACAAAATTTAGTGGCCTCGGAAGTTCCTTTACTCCACCTCTGGCCTTCCAGCTTCATTTAAGGTCAGGGCAAAAACAAACAGAATCACTTTTCCTCTGTTGGCTAAAAAGTCTGGATGCGTTTCTAACAAGGAAGCCAAAGAACATGTCAAAAGACGAGGAAAGACTCCGATAAAAAGAGCACTGCTGCAAAATGATGTCGTCACGGACTTGTTTTCTGTCACCTTGGTGACGTCACTCAATCATTACCGATTAATCGTCACGCTATTAGCCTCGGTTACTTATTGCACCTCTTCCACGCACCAATCCAACTCCGTCTCCTCCCTCCCGATCCATAGAGCCCCCGTTGTAGTTGTGCCGCTCGGCCACAGCTGGGCGCTGTTGCCTCACTCTCTCTACGCCTCCCCTCTCTCTCCCCGTTAGCACAGCCTGCCTCTCTCCTGCCTCTCTGCCTCAGCCAACCCGGGCTGTGCCGAGCTGCTCCCTGCGGGATCAGAGCGCTCCCCCGCCGGGACCCTTCTCTCACATCCCCCTGCTGGGACGCGGCTACATTTCCAGCCAAGCACTGCCTGCCTTGGCTTTATTATGTGTGTCTGCGCCGCAGCCCCGCCAGCAGAGGCAGGCAGAGGAGGAGGAGGGAGACTGGTAGCCAGAGTCAGGACAAAGAAAAAGCAGGGAGACAGAGGCTAGCGAAGGGTTAGACTCATAGAAATATTAGGCTGCTGTTAACACCGCCGTTAGGACACTGGGAAATATTAGCAGAAAGAAAGCGTGGGTTGTAAAAGCAGCATTCCCAGCGGGGTGGAGATGCAGGGGAAGAGCGCAATGTCCATGCCACCAGACCACCACCACCACCACTGCCTAGTGTAGACTATCAGGACGGAACGCAGAAGGCTGCTCGGTTCCTGGAGGGAAAAACAGAGCGAAATAGTTTCGATAAACTCAAACAAAGCCCGTCGAAGACGAAGCGATCGCTGGGAAAGAAGCCACGGTTCATTTCCAAAGCAATTTCCCAAACACTCTCACTACCTCCGAGGCTCCTCGCACCCGAAGGTTCCCGCTGTCACTTTTTCCCCGTCTAAACACAGCTCGGGACCTGCTCAGGTGTTCGCCTCGCGCGTGGGCGGCAGCTCGCGCCCTGCTCCGTCAGTGCGCTCGGGCTTCACCGGAGAAGGCGAAGCGAGAAGACATTTAAAAAGCCGCTGTCGGCGTCGCGACTGCCGACGGGAAGTTCTCCCCCAGTTTATTCTACAGGTTGCGCGAGCCCCGGCCACAGCGGAGGAAAGGCAGGCTCCCCCACCCCCTCAGTCCCGGCGTGTTTGGTCCAAGGGCCGCTTCGCTCTCAGAGACTGAAGCTGCCGCATTGCAACAGGCGAAGGAGCCGCAGCGGAGTGCGAGAGCACGGACAGCCGGACCGTGTCCGCCTGTAACGGAACAAAAACCAACTAAAGAAGGAAGAAAGCAGCCCCGGAGCAGAGATGTCGAGGCGCAAACAGGCCAAACCTCGCTCCGTTAAAGGTAAGAAAGTGTTTACGGGCTACTGCATGTCCACGGGTACTGTGGAGGATCGAGATGCCTTCTGTTGGATCATTTAGTCTGTGTGTAGTTTTACAACACAGGCTCACTTTGGATCTTGTGTGTGTGTGTGTGTGTGTGTGTGTTTTTAACCGAACCTCTCCTTCACAAACGCTTCCCATCAGCTGAATTTGCTCCGTTGCGTTCTGGGCTTTTCAATTAGCTGGCAGGCTGTCAGGTCAACATGATCGCTGGGCTGTTTCTGACAGTGCTGCGATTGGCTTAATTAATAATCTGTGATTTAAAAAATCAGGTTGTCCTAAGATGCACACTGCTGCTTTGTATTAATATATTTGACTGTTTGACCCAAATCAGATCACTCTGCGTGTCCTCGGGGTCCCTCGTGTTTATTTTCACGACTATAAAACTGGCTTAAGCTATTTTTTTTCTCCCAGATTTTCTGTTCAAATGTTTAAAACTCCAACATAAGAGAGATGAAGTCCGCCGTCGTGTACATGCATTCGCGCTGTTTTTAAAGAATTGCAGGCATTCTCACTTTTCTCATTCAAGCTATGATTCAGGGTTTTACTTTCTAAAAGTCTGCAAAAAGCCTTAATTCTGTATGATGGATTGAAAGAAAACAAAAATCCTTCTTCATTTTGCAAAAGGAGACCTCAGTTTTCCCCATTATCATGAAAATGGTATTCATTGCTGTGCATGGGTGAGTGGGCATCATGCACGGGGGCATGTGGTGTCCTTGGCCTCCGTGTTTCCTTTATGGGACCCAGATGGGCAACGGGATGAGCTGACCATGTGGTCGCCACCCCCTCCCCCACCACCATACAGGCCTTTCCTTTCCTGGACTGTCGAGGAAGCGAGTGGGTTTCTGACGGTGATGCGAACCGGGCGGTTAGTTTAATTAACAGCATGACTTCCATCGACAGATTTCAGCCTCTCCTGAAGGCTCTGAGGATAAGCCTGTTTCATCGGAGGCAGCGTGAGATTAATTTGTCGATGGCAGGAGGGGTTACGTGCGCCACACAGGATGTACTGACAGAACGCGTGTGTTTGCTCGAGGGCTGCTTCTGTTAATGTGGGTGATATGTACAGGGAAGAAAAATAAGACTGCTGTTGGTCATCCCATCCAGGGGAGCAGGCTTTACATATGGAAGAGGAGCTGATTGCCTGACCACCTACAGATGCACTCAGGAATCTACTCTAAAGCCTGTTTCGACTTGTAGTTGATGCATGCGGCCCATCTCTGTAGCTATAATACAAATGGAACTGTTGAGGTATAACTATGCGCATCCAATAAAAAATAACTGCACTTTGTATTTTATAAAGGACGCTTTCCAAAAGTGAAACTGGGTTTGACGCGTGTTTGTCACTGCATATGTGCTCTCTACAGTTTCACAGAGGACCTGGATGATAATGCCATTAAAAGAGTTGAGAGATTTATTCTGGCGTGGTAGTTCTATAATACATTTCCCGTCACTTGTTGATATATTTTGTCTTTTAGCAGTAGATTGCGCTGCATTAATCACTCTGTGATACACAGGTCGAATACGGTTGCAGTGTTATTGATACTCAGCACAGTTTGCCAGTGACCAGTTCATCCACTGTGGAACAGTGGATCTGTCCACTGCTGCTCCATCGCTGCATTGTGTGTCTAATTATTCGTGCAAAATCTAAATGTTGTGTGTGTGTTCGTATGCATCATGTACACGAAGGCTGTGTGTGTCACTAAGGCAGCCTGGTCTCAGCAGCTTGGATAACCAGAGCTTAGCTTTAGTCAGGCAGCCAAGCGAAGCAGAGCAGAGCAAAGCTGAGGCTGACGACCACCACAAAGGTAACACAGCCCTTGTACTGCAGCTTGCATAAGCACCCTGTGTTTTGTGTATGCGTACTCAGTCATCTGTGTGTACATGCATGTTGCTATCTCCCCTCCACACCTTGCCCCACGACAGCTTGGCAAGACTGGGCATTGGGGTAAGATGGAGAAAAGAGGAGGTGAAGGGTAAAAGGTAGAAGGAGGAAAGGTGTTTGGGGCCAGTGCAGGGGCACATAGCAGGTGAGCATCACCAGGGGGATTATCTGTGTTTTCATGTTCTTCTGTCTTTCACCTGCTCACCCAACTCTGACTGGCTACCTGGCTCTGACTGGGGTTACTGGCCAGCCAGGCATACCAAAGCAATAACAAGGACGGACGAAATCCACCGTATCCATCTCCGGCCAGCCAGCTGGTGGCTGCGCTGGCCGATGGGTGATAAATCAATCTCTAGTCATCGCTGTTGTTTGTCAGAATTGATCGGAACAGGGACCGCTACCATTAACCAATTAGGTTTCTGTTTTTTGGGGGCTTTTTTTTTGGTTTTGTTGTTTCTTCAATTGACATTTGGGACTTTTTCCTGCCTGGTGGTGACATGTTTTCAACACGTGGGTCAGACTGTTGTAAATATAACCGCGAAATTGATTTTGTTATTTTTTTATTTGCCTCTAAAATAAAAAACCTTTTATCCGATTGCCATATATGATGTGACAGCTGAGGGCCTACAGCTTTGCTTTTCATTGTACTTTGTAGTGATGATAATGTTCATTTACACTGAATTCAAAATGAAGTTACTGAATTGTCGTCTTTCGTATACGCTACACCCATATCAAAGGGGGGTGATATTGAAGACAAACAGAAAAGCCAGTCTTCGTATTCGTCCTCTCTGATCCTGCTCTGACCAGTGTAACCTTTAAAGTGATTAGGCCTTGTTAAAAGTGAGGGGACTGGGCTAATTGAAGTTTGTTAATTGAACATGGACTAATGGTGTGACAACGGGCCGTGAAGCTCGCCGACGGGTGAGAGGAAAAAGGAGGGACGTGTGTGTGGAAGAAATGAAAGAGAGCAGCTTTGCTCTTATCAAAATATTATTTCAGTGGATTAATCCGTTTTTAATGTGTGTCTTTAGCGAAGCGAGGCTGCAAAAATCTCCTTCTCTTCTTCTCTGTCTGCTCCAGCAGCCTCGCTATCCTATCTCTCTTCTCTTTCTCTCGCTCAGCTCTTAGCCCCTTGAGTCTCTCATGCATTATGTAGTGATGATTATTACTTAATTACACATTAATAAATCCGCTTCATTTGCAGGACATTAAACGGGAGTTGAGCGCATGTGACAGGGAGATGGAGGAGAGCGGGAAGATTGGAAGGGGTGGGGCAGGGGAGAGAAGTGGAGCACTTACTTTTGGTTTGTACAGAGCATTGTTGGTCGAGCCAAACGAGTGCTTGGACCGAGGGGGCGAGTAGGGGAGGCTGAGTCTGGTGTTGGTGTGCACTGAGCTAAGCTCTTCTACTAATGACATCTTTTCCACTCGATCTCCTCCTTTCTCCATCTCAACTCCTCACAACCCTTCTCATTTTCATCTGCCTTCCACCAGTGTGTGTGTGTAAACTGATCTTCCATCAAATAATTACTGCCTGTATTCAGCTGACTGACATGATATTGACACCGTAGCTGGAACTTTTGCACTTTTCAGTTTATCGCTGGATCCTCCTCTTCTGTCGGCTGCTCCCTTCGAGGGTGGCCACAGTGGGTCATCCTCCTGTTCCTAGCATCCAGCTCTGCGCACGTCCTCCTTCACTGGCTCCGTGGCAGCTCTATGTTTGATATCCTTTGTCCAGTGTGTCTACTGTCCCCGCTCTGCACGTGTCTGACCGTCTCAGGCTTGCTTCTCCAACCTTCCTGGTCACTCCCAATGAAAATCCTAGCGTCTTTGATTCTACCACCTCCCACTCTGACTCCTGCCGCTTTGTTAGCGCTGCTTTCTCCAGACCATATATCATAGCAGGTCTCATTCAATGAAAATAAAATTTTCATCACAGATTTCCCAGAGACTGCAATTACTTTAATGTAACACGAAGAAATGCTGCAAATCCACCCACTGGAGAGATTTGGTGCAGGAAACACTCAAAATTTGTGCTCAGAAAAATGACTTAAATAATTTATCATCAAAATGGCTTCACATTATGTTGATTGACTAATCACACAATGGACTAATGATACATCTTGCTTCAATCACACTGGTAGGGGATGCATAATAATTCCTGTAAGTACATGGCTTAAATGTAATAAGAAACTCGAGGATGGTAATTATTCATTGCCTGGAGTTAAAGTTATTGTCAATTAACTGCTCAAGACTTGAAATTAACAGCTGCCAACCCGCTAAATGTGGCTAAAAGTGAATTGTGACTGGAAATGTCATTGAGTTACGAGGCGGTGTGCTAGTTTTTGATCAGCCTGCTCCCACAAAGGCCAAATGAAAGTACAAATAAGCGGCAGGTCCTGTTTGTTTTAGCTGAACACTGATCGGGTCGTCTCGCTCTCTCTTTGACCTGCAGCTCATTATAACCTCGTGGTATTTATGTGAAACCTCAGTGTTGTGAAAACATTTCCTGTGATATCAAAATAAATCTTTGAATTTTTTTCAAGGCAGACATTCCATTTTAATGATAGCACTGCTCACTGACATGAAGCACATGCCCAGCATCGTCTCAATATCTGCCAGCAGTGTCAGTATGAAGGATTGTGTGGTGTGTGTGTAACACTGTACAGTTATTTTCTCATTTCTCATCCACTCTCACTTTCCTGACTGTTTTTCTTTTTCCTCTTCCCGTCTGGCTTTGACATTAGAGCAGTTTGAATGTTGCTCTTTGGCAAAGCTCGGAGACCTTAGTAAGGCGACTGGCTCTCAGACACCCTGCACACGTGACCTGAAAACAACCGTGTGTTTTTTTTCTCTTAGCTTCAGTATTTGATCTGGTTTGTTTGTTTGTTTGTTTGTTTTGTTAACACTGTCTGTAACAGTACAAAATGGTACAATCAGCGTGTATACAACCACACTGGGTAACTCCTGTATAAAAGCCTGTCGTGGCTTTGCATTAAGGCTTGCTGAACCATTAAATAGCTTTCAGAAAGCTTTGTTAAAAAATCCATTGACTGCTCAGCAGGGGGTGGATTTGAGTTTTTGGTAGTTGTTTTTTTTAATGGGACAAAATGAGCTAATGTAATTGGTGATTGGTGGAGCCCAGCAGTACCATGCATTGAAAGTAATGGGCTCATGTTGATTTGCACTCAATTAGAATCAAATTACAACACAATTGAAAGCTCAGAATATAAACAAACAAAATATTCCTTTTTGTATAGAGACAGAACAAAAGTGCAGGTTTAAATAATAAAGAGTACTGATGGCTGGGTTCCCTTTGGCTGCTTCAGCTTTTCAGGGTTCTGGTCATGTACATATGTACTGGCCTACTCTCACACTGTCCAGGACGCTCCAATAGAACACAGCTCATAATGTTGCATGTGACTGTAACCTGTAGCGTTACTTTGTTTCCTTGTCTTAAAAGGAAACTACATAACAGTTAGAATGAACACATAAAACATGCTTCAGTTCCAGAAACAGTGCATCCTTATACTCGGATATAAAGGAATCCTCTACAACAGTTTTAAACACATCACATGTAAAGTATATTTCTAGTTTGCTGGTTACTTTGTCTACTCATGTATTCCTTTATTGCGTTAAATAGTTTATTATTTTATTATTTGTGTCTTTTTTCACAGTTAAGTTATTTTTTTTGTTCTACTTATGAGATTTATGTCCAGTCCAAATAAAAGAGTATAAGAAGCGTTCCTTATCAGGCAGAGCGCTGAGATGTGGGCTTTGTTTGAAATAATGGAT
>VUQR01001764.1:28786-48403 GCA_015108515.1 Hemichromis elongatus | reverse complement strand
AGGCAAATATTGACAACTACACAAAAGGTAGCCGCTAAAGCCTTCAAGTTTCAAAACAGAACAAACAAAACAGACTGCTAAATCGTCAATTCCACTTAGAAACAAAATATTAATTCTAAAAAATAAATCTTAGTTTGTTTTACAGAAGAACAGACAAAACTTTTGTCAATATCAAATAATCTGAGAACTAAAATGAAATTCTCAGTCTCTCCTTGTTGTACAGCTTAGCTTTTCAAACAGTTTTAAAATAAAGATGCTAACAGAACATTGTTTAAATCCTAGGTGCAATCATATATATAAAACTTCAGTCTGACAAAAGCCTAGAGGTTGCGGGACAGGAAGACAAGTCTACCCACTGCTTCAGGCTTTAAAGCGGCCTTTATTTTCTCAATGCTTCATTTTCGACCGTGTTTATTGGTAGCGTGTGTTTAACAAGACAGTAGGCTACGGCATTCGTTATGTCGCTATGTCTCAGCTTTTTTGTCATATGGTAAGCCACTGGAGAAAGCCGAACCAACTTCGCAGGGTTGTTTTCCATGACGAATTAGCGCTTTCAGTCAGAGACTGAGCGTACTCCAGTGGGTAGCAATGCTTCAGCTGATCAAAAAGGTTTGTTGTATTTCCAGACTTTGTGGGAATATGCTTTCAGCACAATTTACAGTGCGCGCTGCTCTGTTTCTTGTCAGACTTCAAATAGCCGAAATACCTCCACACTACTTCTCTGGCCCTTCCTTTCAACAATGTCTCCGACGCTGGAACCATCATCTGTATTCTCTTCGGTAACCTGGTCAGCCAAGCTCTCGGCTGGTTTTTCTCTAGTCGGCACACTCACTTCCTCCATTACCCAGCCGGCACAGCCGCTGGCTGCTTCCCAAACAAATACACACGTGCCGCTTGGCACTTGTGCTGTATGTAACATGTCACGTGACTTGATGCTGCAGCTGATTGGTTCGGCTCTGCACTACTTAATTCGGATTGGCTGTTCTTATGTTTTTTTAAGAGAGGAAGAGAGAGAGAGATGAAGTCTATCGCAATAGTTTCATTTCTCTATTGAGAAAAAGTTATATCGTGATACATATCGTTATCGTTCTATCGCCCAGCTCTACAGAGAACAGTTAAAGTTTTACCTAATAAAGTTTCAGTGGAGTGCAGATGTGAAGTTGTAGAGTAAATAGGTAGGTAGAACAAGGTTTTATTTGTAAGAAAGATCAGATCTCAATGGGACAACGCTTTGGTACTGGCCTGTCGACACAGACTGGTGTTCAGATATTTCCTTTTGAGAAAAAGAGAGCCACAGTTTAGCAATCTATTAAGATTACCCTATGTGAACTCAAGGGAAAAGTGATCAGTGTGTAATTCATACATAATGCCTAATGGGAGGCTCCAGTAAGAAATTTAGCAAGAATATCAATTTTGATGATGTGGCATGCTGCTCAAGGTGCTGCGTCCACAGTCAAAATACTTTTTGATACATCATTTTTGTTACAAATACACAAATTTGGAAATAATGAATACAAATATTAAACATGTACAGAAACATGTGAAACGGAGTATGGAAATCAATTGTGAGATATCAGATCATGCATGCCTTGCAGTCCCCACCCAAAATGACAGCTGCTGCCATGCTCTATTACCACGCTTTGTTTTTCTCACATTTCCACTGCATGATCCATGTTTTATTAAACCAGAGATTACAGACATTTTTGGCAGATTCCTTCCTGACCTCACTTTACTTTTCCCCCTTTGGAAGAAACACAGCTCAATGCTGTCATTAATTCCAATCATCTGTAAACAACAAAGAAAAATGGGTTTCTCTAAATGTCTTTACTTCTAACAAGCTATCTGTGCCACAAAAGGCATTATTTTTAATCTTCTAACTGAAAAGGGAGGAAATCGCTGCAGTGTGTGGTAACTGTGACTTATGATCAGTTAACTTAGTTAGACAGAAACCACTTTGTAACAATAAGTAATTTTACATGGGAGACTCTGATAGAAAATGATGAAGTTTCAGCCCTGGTGGGTTTGAAGAGAAACGAGAAAAACAACAAATATCAAAAGAAAGTTACACCAGCCTGTGGCATGTGAACTGAATAAGTCATGTGGTGGCACAGAGCGGGCCAGGTCCCAGTCCAGCCCATCAGGGTACGGCACTGGTATCCAACAAAAAGCCAGTGTGGACAGTTGTGTCTGTCCCTATAGCAACAAGTAAGCTGCAAGGACATAGTTGTGGTTGATTAGATGATTTAGAAACCAAAGGCCACGACTGGCTTTAAAATACTGTGTGCTTCCAGCAGGGGTTGAAAAGTCAAGTAAGCAGTTCTTTCTCTGCTTATTCCCTGTGTATAAACTTCTCTATTGTGAAGACAATGTTAAGTTAAGGACAACTACCACTTGAAACTGTGGGCTGCCAGCAAAATTGATGATTGAGAGGTGTGCTGTATGGGTCATGGAAAAAATAAAGTTTACTTAGATGGACGAGCATGTAACAGACGCTGTATCCAGCTTGTGGTTAGATTTTGACTGACATGCATCTCACTACCCAAATATCTGCAATAAAACCAATACAAAGCTCATATAGCTGCATTTTATTAGTCCAAATCCGCTGTTTTAGCACTTCATTGTTTATGTATTATCACACTTGTGGTGGCAGTTAGGGCAGGGCGAAGACAGAGGAAATGGTTCACAGTTCAGTTCCTTAAACCAGCTGTGCACACAAGCCCATCTACACTTCACAACAGCTATTAAGAAACCAAAACACAGAGAAATTCACAAGACCTCCACAGTAGGATTACAGACAGTGATGGTCCAAAATAGTGACAGACACTGTCCAGTTCAACGTAATCCCAGGAGCTGGTCTGTTCAACAGGAGTCGGCGCTTGCAGATTAAATTTGATGAGATTTAGGAGCAACATGTTTAACATGTTTAGGCCGACAGGATTAAAAGAGCCCAGTCCAGTACCATCTGTCGATGCTGTGATAAGCACCAAACAATAATTCATATAAGATTGTTTTAAATGTTTAAAGACAGCAGTTTCACTCACTAAACTACAGTACATGCATGGCTAGAAACCACAGGGGGTAAGTGAGTATTTGCATACAGCTGTGTGGAAAGATAAAGTTCACAGGTAACAATGCAGTCATGTGAAAACCTAAGCGCACTCCTTCATATATTATCTTGTAGAACCACCTTTAGCAACAATAGCTTGCAACGTGGTTGCAAAACAAGCCCAGATCATCATCCCTCCACCAAAGTGCTTAGCTGTTGGTAGGTGGTGAGGTGTTTCTGCAGTTATAATGGATTTCTACCTTTTGGTCTTATCTGTCCAAAGGACACTGATGCAGAGATCTTGTAGTTTCTTCAGATGCACATTTGTAAACCTAAGCTGTGTTGCTACACAATATTGCCATCATTATTTTTTCTTCTGCCTTCACGTGCTTTGAACTTAAGTGGCATGCCATTCTTAATATAATCTTATTTTTCTTTAATATGATATTGGCTCTCCTTTTGCAGCGATACCAGCTTAACTCTTCGTGGGAAGGCTTTCTACAAGGTTTAGGAGTGTGTTTATGGTAATTTTTGATGATGCTTCCAGAAGTGCATGTGTGAGGTAAGATGCCGATGTTCGACGGGAAGGCCTGGTCTCCACTAATTCATCCCAAAATTGTTCTATCGAGTTGAGGTCAGGACTCTGTGCAGGCCAATCATGGTTTTTCCACACCAAACAAACTGATTCGTTTATGGACCTTGCTTTGTGTACTAGTGTCAAGTCATGTTGAAACAGGAAGGGGCCATCGCCAAACTGTTTATTCGTCACTCCAGAGATCACATCTCACCGTCCTGGATTCCAGAGGTGGGGTGCTTTACACCACTGCATCAAACACTTTGCATTGTGCTTGATGATATGACGCTTGAATGCAGCTTCAAGCGTCATTCATTCCATGAAGCTCTGCTCTTGACCTATTCTGAAGGCCGGATGAAGTTTGGACGTCTGCAGTCATTTCTTCAAAAAGTTGGTGACCTCTGCGCACTATGTGCCTCAGCAGCTGCTGACCCTGCTCTGTGTTTCTGTCGTTACCAATTACTCGCACTTTTGGAAGTAACTGGGAAAAGTAACAGGGGAAATATTTACTAGCGAGAAAATTACACTAGTGAACTTGTCACACAGTTATCATCGTGTCATTGTACCACGCTGGAATTCGCTGAGCTCCTGAGTGCGACCCACTCTTTCACAAATGTCTGTGGAAGCAGTATACATGCTAGGTGCTTAATTTTATAAATGTATGGCAATGGAAGGGATTGGAACAGTTAAATTCAATGATATGAGTGAGTGAATACTTTTGGCCATACGTTGTATGTTCTATGAAGAAGCTTTCTTGTGGAAACTACTTTTTCAGTCTTTTTAATCGTGCTGTGACGAACTTTATCATTTAACATGCTAACAAAGGCCTGCACAGTCTGAGATGTTGTTTTGTTTGTTTTTTTTATTATTTTGCACCTTCTTTAACCATTACAAGGTCTGATCTCGGGTTTGCTGGAATGTCCAAACTTGTCAAAATAACATTTGCACCTGATTAGCTATTACTAGTCAGTTATTCAAGAGCCTTTGATTGGCTGTAACTGGCTGTTACTTACCATCTTCATTCCTATAGAAGCACCAAAAGTTTGCTTAGTTTTTCATAGGACTGCAAAAAGGCCGGGTAAACTTTCTTTTTCACATAAAAAAGTCAAACTGATCCTTTAGATGATATAGATGACATTGAGAGAACAGGTGGAGCAAAAGATTTAGATTCATGGCACACTTCTATGCTTTGAAATGATCTCCTTACCCTGTAAAATGCTGTTGACAGGGGCAGCAGTGCAGCAGCCACCGTGAACTCCTCAGAGGTGGAGCAGTCCTGCGGGGTGAAAAGTAAGAGAGAAGTGAGAACAGGGCAGGAAACCATGTAAAGCATGGTGCGAAACTCGGAGAGAACATCTTTTCAACCATAGTACGATCAGGTTTGATAAATCTGTGGCAAACTATTTTACGATGTCAACACAATTCTAAATTGCACGACAACAGCAGAAATGTGGTCTTTCAGGGCTCTGCTGATCAACAACTACAAATTAGCTATGCAGAAATGTGACTTTGGGAGAACTCTGGGTGGCAAAGAATCCATCTTCAGCATTTCTAACGTCCTGTTACATAAATACACTGTAGCAGTTCTGCTAAATGTCAGGGCAAAGCTCAAAACCAGGCCTGCCAAATCCCCTCAATCTGCTCTTTTGCACCGTTATGACATATGCTTTCAATCACCTTATATAATTCCTGCCTTGACACGACTGTCAGTGCTTCCCAGTCTTCAATTTATTGATATTGATTCAGCTAGAATGACCATAAAAGGCTTATATCAAGGGAAAAAAAATCACAACATGTTGCGTAAAGTTCAGTTATTTTGGCCACAAAATGCTGCATCCATTAATCAAGCATCCACGACCAGCCAGAAAGCAAATTCAATTTTCTTTTTTTATAGATGTTTTTTTTTTTTTTTTAAGAAGCATTGGTTGAAAATATTCCCTCTTTGACATTTACACACCATTCCAATGCATCTTTGTATCTGAGACTGTTTCAGGTCAGACAGGCGGTGCTTAATGGCGCTTTTAAAAGGATGGCATTAAGACAAGAATCACTACACGGGGAGACTCAAGGTGGGAGACGCTTAGGGGCCCACACTAAACTTTTCTTACACAGACCATAGAAAACAATGGGGAACAAAAGAACAAGAGCTGAGTTGGACTCAAAAGTACTTCACCCACAGGAAATTGGTACTTATGTGCAGTAAGCTTTGTTGGGATTTATTCGTTGAACTGAAAAAATGAAACCGGCCAGAGGAAACTTGATTTAAGACCATGTACAAACAACAGCACTGATTCTGACCTTGTGCCGCACCGGATAACCCCGAGTGAGACCTCGCATTCATTAAAAAAACAACCACAAAAAAAAACCTGTATGACAAATGTTCCGTATTTAATTTATTTATTTAGGACCAACTTCACCTCAAAATGAAACTCTTAAAACCATGATTGTGTCCTTCAAAAACAGTGCAACATACTTTCAGAGTGCTTCATTTTAGAGAGGGAGATAGGCGAAGGAATGCTCCACTTTCTGATAGCGGTCTGTAATAGGGGGCCCTCTTACCGCCACTCCTGAAAACGCACACAGGCAAGAATGTACAAAGGGGAGAAAATTCAAAACACATGAACACCAATGCCCCCCCCCGTCGACAAAGCAACACGGTTTCAGCTTTAGTTTTCTTGATGCTAGAATCTTTTTTTCCTTTGCAGTCATTTGGGCTGTGGTAAAATGTTCCAGCTTACTGGAGCGGCACCAAAGCATTGTTTACCCAGCATCCTTGACAAAGCTGCAGGTCACTGGAGTTCATGGACCCCAGACAAAATAGAACAACAAGTGGAAATGAACAAGCAGAAGAGTGTGAATATTTTACAAATGAGTACTCTGCCAAGGAAAAACACAGAAATTTAGCGTTGACAGGGGCCTTTTTTACGGAAATCATCCAAGAATGACTGGAGATTGAGATTGGGAAGGGTGGTGGTGGTGGGGGCTACTTCACCATATCACCTTTCATATAAAGAAGACTTAATCGGCTTCACTTAAGCCACAGTTATCACTTACAAACCTCCACCTTAATCTCCTGTGAGCAGACGGAGAAGACAAGTGACAGCTCAAAAGCTTTTGAGGTCGAGTAACAAAGTGAAGAGATAGCAGTGAAATCTCCTGCAGATTAGACTGAATTAGTGCTTGTAGTCCATCAAGCACTTGACAAAAGGCACTGCATTAAGCACTCAGTCACTGTCACAGCGTCCACATGGTCCACGGTGGGGAACTCATCCTTAACATATGTTATTTGGGTTTTCAAGAATAGTGGGAGAAAAAGCTGTTGCTGTTTGTGCGGACACCCTGCAGCCTCCACTTCCTTCCATTATTTACTGTGTGTTTAACCTTTTTCCCTCATTCTTCAGCCTGCTGGAGCTATAACAGCGAGGATGACTAACATTGCTATTCTGTTTCAGACACGTATGCACTGGACAAACACAAGGCGGCTGAGCGTGTAACACAAAATGTTGTAGGATGTGAGCAAACACTAGCTTCCTGTGTTAGCACCTTCCAGGAAAGCTGCGGGATGACACTTGCGGCATGCATTTATGAGACTTTCACGGCAACGGGCAAACAGAGGAGCGCCTGCCTCATAGCCTATTACTGTTAAGTGCGTCTGAAATTACGAATAGGAAAAGGAATTAGGCAAAATAAGCAACATAGCTGACATTTGTGTCACCCGGATGAGCAACAAACACAAATTCCATAGCGAAAGCACGACATCCGATTAGCACTGATGTTTACCTGGCTACAATGGGGGACATCATTGAGAAACATTCAGCCGAACATGGGAATGATACAAAGTACAGATTCCCAGTGACCAGTGAGTTGCATAAGGCAGTCCATCAAGACCACTAAGGCAGACAAGAGGGCATTTTCTCACAGCAAGAGACTAATTTATTAACTAAATAATGTACAAATGTAATCAGTAATATGTATTAAAGGAAATGTTCAAAGTAACTAAAATGCAGCAGGCAGAAATTAAGCTGGAGTGGGTGGAGGGCTGAGGGTAAAGAGTACATCAGGGTTCATCAGATGTGGCAATGTACAGTCCATACAGGACAGTTAGATGGAGCCCCCCCTCCCGACAACAACATCTATGCTTCGTATGCATTACTGTACACTTTTCCATGTCACACGGTTGAGGTGGGGATCATAAATGATGCATGGACTCTGTGCCGCTGGGATCACTTCCCATGGACCTCGGACCCTGACACCCTCTCACAGAAAACCTCCATTCAGAGCGTGTCTGTGAGCACCATCATGACGCTGCAGGCCATGAGAGAGCAGAGCACAGAAGGCTAATAATCCTATCCGACAGGAAATGGTTGGAATGCCAGGACACATCCACAGCAGGGCTTGTTCCCCCACATGGTTTGCGCAACTTTTACATCTAAAAGCTAAAGCATTAACCAGCGCATGCATGCACATGCACACGCACACTGATATAAATGAGCAATTAACATAAATGCCTCAACAAGGGGGGTATTACTCATGGCAGAGAAACACAGCAGAGATAAGGCCAACAACAGATGTTTAAACAGGAAAAAATGCACAACTGTAAAGTTCTTACAGACACTCACAGATTGTTAGCGTGTCTAATGAGATATCCAAAGAAAGAAAAGCTAGTTAATACATACTTCCAAGGTACAGTTTAATCTGAGTCCAGTGTCTCAACCTTTAACCTACTCTGCAGTTCACGCAGAGTAGGTTCACTACGCAGCACTCTGATTGTAACCAGAAATCAGAAAAGTCACACAGCCGTCTGAAATCGACAGTTTAATGATAAATGTTGAAAGTGGTTTCTCAATGATGATGTCACTGCAAATCAACGTGTCACATCAACACACGCGCCAGAAATAATGAGGCAGCATGTGGCTGTCATCACACAAGAAGTATGAACATTTTTTGCAGAATAGGTCACTTCGGCTTTGTTAAGCCTGGAAGGACCTTTGAACACACACACACACACACGCACGCACACACACACACACAATCCGTCTGGCCGTGGTGCGCTCTGTAACATCTTTATGGGGTTCTTTTTATGCGGGGTATTGAAACAAAGGCAATAGAGCAGAATTTAAAAGTAAACACTGGCCCCGCATCTTAAAATTTATTTTCCTCTCACAGATCATGTGCGACAAATCCCAGATGAACACAAGACCGAGAGATGAAAGCCAAGAAACCAAAAACTAAAACAAACAAACAAACAATAACTGTTTTTTTCTTTTAGAGAAAGGCTGATTTCATACTTTGTTACGATTCATCAAAGTGTACTCCAAGTCTAGATCTCTATTTGTAAAATGAGTACTATGATTACTTTCCCCCATATAGCACTTTTGATTACCAGTATTTCACCAAACATGTTTTGTTTATATTCTTTTTAAATATATTCACGTCTAACATTTAGTTTACAAGAACGGAACAAATGAAAATAGTGAATATCATGACATGCATCTAGGTTTACTTGCTTGTATTGCAGACAGCACTTAAGACACAGATGACCTGTTCATTTTTCTAAACACATACCTGTTCAACAGGTTCATTAGTTTGCGTTAAAGAAAATTTTTAGCCTAGGTTTGCAATTTTTTTATAAGATTTTGTTCTGATGGTGAAGACCAAATGACACACCAGCTCTCGTGTAACAACATGAACGCACGCAGCTTTGAGTCATAATTGTGATAGAATTTAACTAAAGAGGCTGTGCAAACGATTTTGTAAAGCTTTGGCAAATGCAGAGCAGTGATAAAGTCTCAGATCCTGAAAATGAAGACCATCAAACATCAAAAGGGACGAACTAGCAACTTTTCTATTCCCTTTTTTTTTGTTCTCGAAAGACCAAATTCATCAAAACTGTACTCTATTTTAACAACTCTGAAGCAACTTGCACGTTTTGCACGTCCCTGGATCAGCAGATGGTGGGATTAATTGGTTTTCTGTTATTTGAGGTGGTGTTAGAATGACTGGAATCTCAAGTCACTCTATAAATGCTGCACTTTTTGACTATTGCTTAAATTTTTAAAATCTCTCAGATGGGTTTATTCAAGCTAACAAAACAAGGGGAACTACTAATTAAGGCCAACTGCTGTGTTTCAGTAAAGCTTTACAGAATCTTTATAAGCTGCAAAAAAAACCCACACTACGTATTCACTTCACAAACAGCTGAACCACTGTTAGGACTCGTGAGTCATGAGTCACATGACATAATGTTAGACCTTTGCAAATGAAGGCAAACTTTATATGGCTTCAAAGTAGATGTGCCTTATCACAGCTTTTACTTTGTAGGTGAACTTTGATATTTTCACCATGGCTTGGCGAGTGTTTTTTTGCGAGTGTCTGCAGATGAGCTGGCATCTTCCAAGAAAACTAGCAACTGCAACCTGCTAGAAACAAAACAACAACAAGGCCATTTCGGGTGTTTACTTCTTTGTGACCAATTTCACGCTAAAACTACCAACAACCACGAACTAACAACATACGTTTCCCTAGCGACCAGAGGTTACCAGCATGTAAGGTCACTTATTGGTCTCCAAACTTGCACGACTGGTTCGTACGGAGTCAATTTCCCAGCGACTGCAAGCAACATCCATTGAACACTCTATTGGAAAGACTTGTATTTTAAGGAGGAAAAAATCATTTAATTCATATAAAGTTTTAATAAAATGCATTGCTTAATAAATTCTGAAGCAAGGCCACATAATCTCTAAGCCATCAGGTTTGTGTAGCTGGTTCATTATTTACTTATCCACCATTGATTTTCTTAGAATAATAGAAAAGTAAGAAGATGTTTAAATTGACTTTTTTTTGTTAAAAAGCAACAGAGCAAAACCTAAACCTGGAACAAATAAAGACTTTACAACATTTCTGAACTTTAAACAGTTAAATGATTATCAAAAAATAAGGCATTTAAATTTCTTGATTAGTTGGCTGATTGTAGAACGTGACCCCCGCATTGCAGGGGAAAAAAAAGAAATCCAGGCTTTTCTAAGGCTGACTGCGCCATCCTATCTGCATGGAATATTAGTGCGCATGTTTACAGTACAGATGTAACAGCCTGTGACTTGTGTTGGCAGGTTTATCTGTCACGTCACTGACCTGAAGGGCACAGTTCATCATACGAATGATGTAGTCAAACTGTTGGTGGTCCAGTATGGCGCGGTTCTGCTGAACATGGAGACTGAGTTCCTCAGTCAGACATTGGCGGGCTGCCTTGCCTTTCAGCGCACGCAGTGCAGCCGGCAGCGTCTGTTAAAATGAAGAAAGAGGCTTTTAGAAAGAAGCCGTTTAGCACGAGACAGAGAACGCTATTAGTAATTTGAAACTGTTAAAAAAAAACAAAAAAACTGAAGACAGAAAACCTTCATTTTATAAAATATTTGTCAAAAGTGGCATTCACTACAACAACTACAGTAGCAACTACAGTGCTCCTTTTGCTCCTTTCTGATTTATTATGTTTTTGTAAAGATAAATAAATATAAAATGCAGTTTATTGCAAACCTATCTGGCCCTATGTGAAAAAATAAAACTCAAAAGCACGCTTGGGTTTTGCAGCATGACAACGTTCCGAAGCACAGCAGCAAATCCACTTTTTAAACAAACCTTTTTAAGAAGAGCAGGCTGAAATTTCTCCACACCGATGTGAAAGACTCGCTGCTAGTTACTGCAAATGCTCGATTACAGTTCTTGCTTCCAAGGGTGGCACAACAAATTATTAGGTTTAGGGGGTAATTACTTTTCCACACAGGGCCAGAAAGGTCTGGGTAACTTTTACCCGTTAACAAATGAAATTATCATTTAAAAACTGCATTTTGTATTTACTCAGGTTATCTTCGAATAATATGAAGTTTTGTTTGATGAGCTGAAACATTGAAGTGTAACAGATTTACAAAAACAAACAAAAAAAACCAGGAAGGGGATAAATGCTTTTACACAGTACTGTATGTACATCGAAGACTTACAAGTTCACGGGGTGTTCAGAGAATTCCTGCTATGCATTTTGACCCTATACATGCAGATGCAGGCTTGGGTTATATAACTCCTGTATGAAGCTATAGGGTTATATTAAAACAACTGCCACTCATCCCGTTTTAAACAGACTGGAGTCATATTGGACTGATTGCTCACCTATGAAGTCCTACAGTTGAGGCTGCAGTGTGAAATATAAGTTTGAGTTTGCAGGGACAAACAGATCAGACAGGAATTGATCAGTCCCAGTTGTAATTACTCCTTGGCAGCTTAGCCTGACACAGGGATACAGAAAGATTGATCACAGGCCTTATTTACTCCGGCTTCTGTGTCTGTGTGCCAGCTGGGACATAAAAGGACTATAAAGCTAAGGAGAGACCTGCTCCACAACGGCTTGAAGATGTGGTGTTACCCAAAACACGGGTGCCTAATGAGCTTATTTAAAGGTAGAAAAATAAACAGTGTGTATCACCTTTTCAGTCTCCAGAGTCTTGTTATAAAAGATAAATGAGATGCAGTTCCTCACGACCTCCAGCCTGCGAGCGCTGTTAAATACAGAGCAACTCTTTCCCATGATGGAAGCTGGAATAAACAAACAAATCATTGCTGGGTCATTTTGCAGCAGGTATGAATTATGCAGTGAGAAATACTTTTATAATTAAAAATTTACATGCAAACACTTTTCTGAAATGTGTTTTTTGTTTTTGGTGCATAACAAGGTGTTAAGGTCATACCAACAGGTGGTCCAGCGGGTACTACACACTTTTTCTCAGCTCGTGTAGGAAGAGGTGTGCTGCTGTGTTTTGCTGTACCCTCCTCCATAAGCTTCTCCACCTTTTCTTCATCCAGCACGGGGAAAGGAATCTGGTGCACGCGCAGGTGGGATCCCTCGGACGGCCGAGGCACTTTCTGGAATGCCATGTGGGGATTTGGGTTCTCCTAATGTATAATAACCAGGAAACAACATGGATTAATGGGACACACTGTTGTAAGTAAAGCAGATTTGAATCAGCACACATGCAGAGCAGGCTAAAATGATGAAGTCAGACCTACATGGCACACCAACACAACAGAGGAATCTTAGCAGTTGTTAGTTGCACGAAGCCTTACATTTCTATAAAGCTGCTCGGAGAGCTCCCTGATGTGCTTCTGAAGCTTGGCGGGGTTGACCTCCTCTTCCTTAAAGCTGTCAAAGTCTAAGGCCACCAACTGCAAAACACACCAACAAACAAAGGAAACAAAATGTAAACTAGAAACTGGGTCACTTGATTGAAAAGGCGTTTATGTACGAGCCTCTCTATTTAAAGTTAAAGGCTAAGGTTTCGGTGGTGCGTCACGGTACAGTACCTCGTCAAACAGATCGCAGGCTCGGTAAGGTGGACCCCTCTCTGAGACGAAGCCGGCAAAGGCCATGCCATCCAAAACCTTGGTCAGGAAGTCATTCTCAATGAGGCCTCGCTGGCCCAGGAAGGCAGTCTGGATAATGTCAGATTAGAGCATTTACAATCACAGACCTTGTTCATATGGATTTGCTACAGACTGCACAACAAGCAGTCGTTTTTAGAACATGATCACAAAATATCGCTGCAAGGGGGACTTTTATATTGTTGCAACGTGGGCAATTCTTCAGTGTGCACAGAAAGGGAAATAAATCCAGTTAGAAATGCCTACATGCAAATGAATTTAATTTACTTTACGCATAATTATATGTGCCTGTGGCTAGAGGAGATAAAACACAGTTCACTCGAGCCACCCCCCTCCCCCTCCAGGATTCCAGGCGAATAAGCAGAGCTTTAGTTTATAATGCGATCCATGTGGGGTACTATGAGGGTGATTTGCTGATGGGTTACCACGGAGACACCACAGACACGAACAAACAAAAAACCCTGGCGCAAAACAAAAATGTAAACCTAATACGTTTCATATGGCTCATTGCCGGCTTTGCCCAAGGTTATGGGACTGTGTCCGAAGCTTGGATAAACAAACGGATACCATAAAGGAAGAGTCACGAAGCTTCTGTGACACGTTTAAAACAACACGGGTACTCACACATGCACACGCATTATACACCTCGGGCAAGTTTATCTGTCAGGTCTTTATGTGCGAGTCCACCCACACTGCTGGCTAAAGGAGCGCGGGCAGATTGATGGAACATTGTGTTTTCTAGGGAGGAATTTCTTAATGAGTTTAATCAAAAGGTCACACATTCGCAAAAATGCTAATTTTAGCCTTGGGAATGTCATGACGTCATATTATTACCTTGTGAAAGTGGATCACGGGTTCACAATGGATGCGGATGAGCTGCAGGCAGGACCTGTAGCCCTGAAAGAGTTGTGCAAACAACCTGAGAAAGACGGCCCTCACCTCCTTGTCCTGGAACACACGCACAAACATTGCTCATCAAAAAGCTATGCCACAAATGCAGTCTGATAGGGTAATAATACAACAGACATGCTTTTTTTTTTCTTCACTCGGGTTATGGGTTACCGTCAGTTAGTACCCCCACTCCAACGCTAACCTCCCCGTGATAAGAAACCTTTTCTGGGCAGCCTGTCCTCCTCTTGTGGGAAGAGGAGGACATCACTCCTTGAGACACAGAGGAACTTAAATGAAATGAGGCCAAATATTAACGCCACCGACTTACCAACAGCTTGAGGTTGGAGGGTGCGGTGCGAGGTGGGGGGAACGCGTTGTCCGCTATCTCCAAATCTGGGTGCAAAACCTACAAAAATTTATTTAGATTTAGACGATACATTTGTTTTCGTTTATCTCAAGCATTCATGGAAAATAAGTTGGAATGATTCCAACATCAACTTATGAATGCTGCTTGTGCACAGTCAGCGACCAGATAATGTGATAATCAAGAAGTGCCTTATTATTTCATTAGGAAAGCAAACGTTTTATCAAACAGAATATAAGAATTAAAGCATTATTTCTCCATATATGTGTAGTGATGTGTTTGTCTTTGTAAAGGATGAAATCACAGACGACTTCTTGTGCAATCAAAGAGTTCTGCAGCTCCTCCTGCAAAGACATTAACTGATTCTAATTTAGCTGATCATCCCTTCAAGTTAGTCTCCCCGTGACTTCTAGGGGACATACACTGCGCTCGGGCAAAGTTCAGATCACTCCAGAAAAGTCTTGTTCTGACTTCCTGCATGTGACAGTCTCTGATGGCAACTGGATCATGTAGTCTGCATCAAAATACACGCCTTCAACCCTTTTTAATTTTCAGGAAGAGGAGACTCTTAGCGCAAAATTCACCAGAGTGAGGCCAGAAAAAAACATATCTAACAAGAATACACAGGGGGTCCGTCGAGCTGCAGCTCTTCCCCATTCTGTTCTAAATAATCTAACATCACCAACAACAATCCTATAAAAGAACAGGTAAAGTGTTACTCCAAAAAGGGCAGAAGTCAAATTTTCTATTTTCTTTTAGCCTACTAGCTATGCTAACAAATCACCTGCTGGTGTTCTGGGTCTGAGTCCTGGCTCTGACCTTGGTCACATCACAGCAAGCAGTACTGAGAATGAGTGGTGACAGTTGGGGCCCAATTACAGAGGTCATGTCTCTCTTGTTATCCTTGGAAACTGAGGGCACTGCTGTAATGTACAATTTGCCTGCCTTGCTTAAGGCAAGTATTACAGCAGAACTACTTAGTGACCCTCAGGTCTAAGGGCTGAATTCAGGGTGTCAAGGAGCATGTACCATGGTACTTATCTGACTTGATGAGCCGTCTTTGAGCTGGCTCACATGAGTTGTAGCTCAATTCTCTTCTCATTAACGGCGATGGAAGCTAGCTCAGTTTGTCAGAATTTGTTCTTTGTGCACGTGCATGCTCCACAATTAAATTGCAAAGCAGGATTTCTAAGGAGAGATTTAAATGTTGCAAGGAGACAACCTTACATTGGTCAGGTATGTTTTTTTGGCCGGGATTACAGAACTTTCTGAGCACACTTCCTATACAGAACATAACCCACTCTAGTACTCTATTATAGATTGTTTAAAAAAAAATTGGACTTCGGGAATATTTTAAATTTTGAGGTGCTTACTTTAGATGCCATCATCTAAAATATCATCTTAAATAACGTGGTTTTAGGTGTTTTTGTGTGCATGCGTGAGTTTGCGTCTCTGCTCACCAGGGATAGGGTAGACTGCGTTTGATGTAACAACGGTTCGGGTAGAAGGGACAGGTGAATACACTCAGGAATCTTTATCGTTCCTCCATCCAGGTCAGCAATGATAACATCCAACTAATCAAAACACACAAAACACTGACAGGTCAGGTGGTTTTACTGCTGCTGGAGGAAGCGCTGTGTGGTACACATGTTTGATGAGATTAAATGCAACCAGCTAAATATAGAGAAATCTTGTAAAACCCCAATGTGCAAAAACCTTCTGATTTTTTTATTTTATTTCGTTGATCAGTGGAAAGAAAAGTCCTTAAAGCAAGACTTGCTTTGAGGATATCAAAATAAACCTTTAGAGATGTTAAGTTAAGTGTCTGTTAATGATTCAAAGTTACCTTTTAACAAGTTCTAATCTTTAACTTGTGCATGAAGGTAGGACAAATTCCTGGATGTCTGTGACACATGTTGCACTCACCAGATCCTGGATTTCGTTTTGAAACATGGAGTGCACTCCGATGATGAAGGGCGTGGGTGAACTCAACACTTCCAGCAGTCGCGATGGTAGAATAGGGATGTAGGGGTAGCTGAATGCACGGACACAAGGAAAAAGTACAGATTTACTCGGAAGAAATAATAATAAGAATTTTGCAACGATTGGTCATCTATGAGCTTAAAATATACTTCCCCGCAGGGAAGAGGATGTGTTTAGACACGATGATGAAAACAGAACTCGGATGACTAAACTTATTTTAAGTGATAAGAAAGCAATAAAGCACGGACATTTATAAGTTTTGCAAATTTTACAAGCTTTGGAAATTTTAAATGATCATCATCATCTACAGGAAACTTGGGCTGTGTCAAACTTGCACTAAACCCCAGATAATTTAAATGCAGAACACTGTGTGGAAACCAAGTGTTTCATATCATGGTGACACATTGTAACTTCTAATCACCTGAAAACAGAATTATTCAAGACCACACGTGTACCAGTCATCAGAAGCGCCCGTTCATGTTTGTGCGAGTCCTGTTTTTCGTTTTCCAGTAACAAAAGTTTTTTTTTAAAATGTGTGACTGTGTTTGATGAGCCATCTTTGAGCTGGCTGAAACTTCCACCAGCTTAAACTGACAAATAAATCACTCATGATTTCCGCTGGTCTTGTTGCTGTTCGCAACAATGAAGGATACAGCACACAACGCAAGGGAATGGCAGAGTAGCATCATGGTTTCAAGTGTTTTTATTGCTCATTTCTTAACAGCAACTTAATAAACTCGCAGACACTTTATTAGGTACACCTTGCTAGCAAAGAAAGAATCCTTCAATTCTTCATCACATAGACTCTACAAGTTGCTGAAAACATTTTTCAGAGATTTCGCTCCATGTTGACATGAAAACATGACACAGTTGCTGCAGATTGGTCGACTGCTGATCCATGATCGCATGATGGGCACATTGTGGTCATAAAGGGATGTTGTTCATGCCAAATCAGTCACCTGAATTTGTTGTGTATTCAGAGATGTTCTTTTAGAACCGCCGCTCACTGGAGACTTTCTGTTTCGGACCCTTTTCTATAAACCCTAGAGATGGTTGTGTGGGAGAATCTCACATCAATAGAAATTCTCGGACCATCCCAAATAGCACCAGCAACGATACCATGTCACCTAAATCACCGTTCATCGCCATTCTGATGCTCAGTTTGAACAACATGCCTAAATACACCTAGTTGCTGCCAGCTTGATTGGCTGATTAGATATTTAAATTAAAAGTGAGTTAAATAGGTGGCTGATGAGCATATATCTCATACTTATAAATTCCTCTAATATGAATTAACACCCTACTACACCACATTAGATCGACTTGATGTTGGTACTTTGCTTTCACATAGAGACACCGTGGCATCCACGGATGGAAATCATGTGGATGTAGTCGTTAAACTGTTACTAATATTACTACAATGACGGTTCAAGATGTCTTCTGTGAAAAAGGCTTACTGACTCCTTCCTCCTGACGTCTTCCTTCCTTTAGTCGCATGTTTTGTTGTTTAGTGTTATGTTTGTCTGAAGAGCCCCTGAACACATTTGGCCGGATTAGCTTAAAATACCTTTATTTACTGCATATATGCGAGTCATTTCAATTTCAAAACAATAAAACAAAAAAACAGTCGTTGAGGAAAAGCTACAAAATGTAAAGCGTTAAAGAAGGTTAAATTGTGTGACTTTAAAAGGTGAGCTAATGTGGTGGAGAAAACTGTTTTTACAGAAATGAATGAAAAATTAACAAAGTTAATGATCAATCAGATCACAAGCCAAGGAAGTCACAACTGCAGTCAATGGAAAGTCACATGAGATTCTGCTTCATCCAGCCATATCAAAAACATACTCACCTGTATTTAAGAGGAAACATGAGGGCTTCCAGGGCTCGGCACGCTTCTTCAAGCCGCTGGTAGCTGGTGGAGTGGAATAACACCTTGTGTTCTGTCAGGACTGCACAGAATAGGCTAAGAACATTTTGGATTCCTAAAAATGACAAAAAAAAAAGAAAAAAAGAAACCCAACAGAAAATGTTATAAACGAGGTATTTGCTGGAATGTGACATCCGCATTTTCCAGATCATTCATCTAAAATTGATTTGTGAAGGCCTTTCAAACTTCGAAAACAGATTAGAGCAAACAACATGCACCTGGAAGTTCTCTGATAACCATAAAAGCTTCAAGACGGATCACTGAAATTCTAAGGAAACAATATTCTGTACACTCGTTCCTGTTAGGCAAAACAACGTGAAGAATGCTAATATAGAAAGTTCAGGACTTCATCTCATTTAAATTTGGTCCGACTGTGATGGAAAAGTACGGAATGGCTTCAGAGGGTATGAAAGGAGAAAGCAAAAAACTGACAGCAGTGTAGCCAATACCACTTTAAAGCTTCGTATGCAAGAGCAAATATTTTAGCATCAGTTCTGTAGAAGACTGTAACCCAGTGTGGTTTTGCTCTTGCTGAAGTTGTAAAAATTTTATTGCACACTACCAACAAAGTTTTTGGGAAGTGCAATTTAAAAAAAAAACAAGATCAGTGTTACAGTAATACAGGCTGACTTGTGCCAGTTCTTCGATTAGTATTACTTCATCTGCACAGCTGTCTGCAGCTTTGTTTGATCACCTCCTATCTAAATGAAGCTTCCACAGTCTGTTTCTGTCTTTGTATGTGTGCACAGAGCAAATTTATGCAGACGGGAACACTGAGCCAAATTTATATATTCAAATAAATGCATACTTGAAAATACATAGGATTTAAAAATATAAATACATTAAACTAAACTGAAAGGGTAAATTCACTTTTGTTCATATTTTTTGGCTTGCATTATAATTTTACTACTGTCGTTATTTGGTGCAGCTGCATTAAATGGAATTAAAATTATAGCAACGCTATATAATCTGGGGTCTGTCCACTATTTAAATCCATGCAGCCTGCTGGTGTCATCAAAAGTTGTGGAAAAAACAAACAAACATCTGCATTCTAATAGGACAGTTTATACAGAAACACGGAATATAAAGGTAGGTGAAAAGTCATCTCTGAAAAACAAAAGGAAATTACACGCTCTCATACAGTATAAATAATATTTCAAAAACTGATGCGACAATCAGGAAGAATTCTAAGTTTATAGTTCCTGTTATTGTTTCCTATCAAGTAACTGACAGACCAATTCATCACACATCGGAGTGATAAGGAAAGAGGAACAGCGGCAGACATATCCGCGCCGCTGGGGGCGCTGGGTCTGGATGTTTGGCTGTCTGAATGAAGCGTTTCAGTAATAAACAGGAAACGTGCAACGCAAAAAAAAAAAAAAAAAAAAAAAAAAACTGCCTATCAA
>VUQR01001764.1:9953-28766 GCA_015108515.1 Hemichromis elongatus | reverse complement strand
AAAAAAAAAAAAAGGAAAAAGAAATCTGCCTTTCAAAAATGAAAAAGCGTGACTAAAAAGACATAACAGGCACCAAACGATGTATTTTTGTCCGTACTTTTTACTGAACTACCGAGGCTTCCATTTCACAGTCACACCTCGGGTTCAGGTGTTTGCTTATCTCATGGAAACAGCGACACATTTCCGAGCCCTAAATAAAAGAAGTGGCAGCAACAACAGAACAGACAAAGGCAACAAACAAACAACAGTCGGGCGCTGATGGTCGGATTTATCTCGCTCCCGGCCGGGGGGTAGTGGGGGGCTGTACTTCCTGTGCAGTGTAACATGTTTAACACACATTCCTCTCTGGTGACTCGGTGACCTGCGTGCACAGAGCGATGTCCCGACCTGCCTGTCCCCATGCTAGTAGCCGATCCTTATATGGATGTAAGGATGAGCTAATAAGTGGAAACAAAACACATACGGTCTCTGCTAACGTGTAACTCATCAACTGACTTTCCAATCAACATGCAGGAAAATCAGCCTTTAAGGAATCATTAACTCTACTGTCTAACTATGTCTGTAACTTTCAGTTTCCTGCACCTTAATAAAAAATTGATTATTATATAACAACCTGTGACAGCAGCAGGACCGACTTTAATAAAAAAAAAAGATCATGATTTCATATTCTTGCCAGGAGTTGAATAAAGAATAGATGATGAGTATCTGTCTATACATTTTCACAATCATTAACCGAGCGACTGAACTGTAAACACTTTGCTATTCGTACGTGACTCTAAACATTAGAACGAAACTAACACGTGCAGTTCATCTTTCCAGTGCACATGTACTTTATGCTATTTGCTGCTCTGAACTGCAAATGTACCCTCCTGATTAAAGGAAGCAGGTTTATGAAGACTGACTGGTCGTGATTTGTTATTATGTCAACGTTATTTTGTTTTGTGTATCCAGATTGGCAGCAAATGCATGGCTCTGACATGACTCTAATTGCATGTATCGTGTAAGTACTGCCCCACCCCTTGCTGCTTCCAAACAAAATGAGCATGGTGTTAATACAGTAAGGAAACAGAATCTACTCTGATGTGAAGCACATTCTCCTAATCAAGAGAGACCAAATGAGGGCCAACTTTCCATTACAAATCAGATTTCAGGTGAATTATATTTAATCACATCTCTCGGCTTACATATGCAAAAAGTGAAACAAGCCCCGCTGTTTAGGAATAACCCGAAAGTCTGAAAACATAATGCAGAAAGCTCACAGCGTGGCTTATGCCAATTTTTGGGTTTTTGAGTGCTAAGAAGAATAACAGATATTCTCTAAATACGGCTGGACTCCTTCATGATTGAGTCATCGCGAATCAGGCACATCGGTTCTTTACCAGAGCACGTATCGCCTGTTCAAATCATTTAAGTCTGGACCATTAACATATTGTGCAAACACTGCAATCTGAAACCACTAAACCTAATCAAATCTTCATTATTGGCTCCTTCTGCCCAGACAAAATTATAGAAACATTGATGGGACACAGACAATGCTTGAGACGCATTTCATGTAGAACTAATCCGAGGTCTTAATGGCTCGCCGTAAAAGTCCTACAGTAGTGGAGTTTGCCACTAAGTGATTAGCAAAGTTAAACAGAGCATTTAAAAATCTGATAAAAATAAATGTGAACTATATCACGTGCATAAAGGCACTTTACTAAATAAGCTAAGACGTCTACTGCTTTAAAACATGTGTTTTTAAAGGTTGTCAGAGTATAGCAGCTACTATAAATTCCTTAATACCTACATGGTGACTGAGTGTAAAGTACATGATAAACTGCAGCAGGGCTCATGTTAATAGATACATGACAAGACATTTAGTCATTTTATTTCAGATACAACAATAAAGTCATATACAAGTCATCTTGTGACTCATGATTGCTGGTTAGTAGTTATCACAGTGCCTTAACCCACCCAGCTGCTGGAAGAGCAGAGCAACACTCTTGCATGTGACAGGCAGTGTATCGTTCAGAGGTGTCTGGATGAGCTGACGGTCTCCGGCTCCCAGGCTAAATAGCTTCTGTAAACAGAAAAAAAAGGGCGTGACAGTCAGACAACAGTAATAGAACATTTTAACGACCATCACGTCTACAGGGTCAAGAAGTCCAACAACTGACAGTCACCCATTCAGATTTATAACTGACTGCTCTGAGGCATGAAGAAGATGCATTCTATTCAATGCATACACTGCACGGAGCATCTGAATAAGTCTGTTTGTCACTAATCAAAAACATAACAGATATGGTGCACAGCTACATCAATATAACAAATGATTCAGCATTGCAAAGATTAAAAAACATATTTCTAAAGTGTGTACGTGTTGTTCAGATCTACACAGACTCTAATCAGTCACCTAAAAGCTGTGCTTTAATTATTCTCATAAATGCATCCTGATTCAGATTGTGTGCAGGTGTCCTCTGATTTAATCTCACAATATCATATAAAGGTCTCATGGGGTCCTCATTCACACAATTCCTGGCATACCTGTATGTTTAACTGTGTTTTGTTTTGACAAACGAGTCTCCTTGGGTCTGGCAGACTTGAGGACATGAGATTTTTTTTGTGGCGTCTTGCTAGAGAACAGAAGGGGCCAAATTCTTCCTTCTAACAGCACATTATCCATCATTTAAAACAAAATGAGATGAGAAAGGTGAACCCACTTCGATAGAATAAAGGAGCAGCATATTTGTTTCGGGTGTTTTTAAATTATCTTATGCCCAGCTCACCGGTGCATTATCTTCTGACATTTGGTACCAAAATACTTTGTGATACTAAGAGGAATCCTAATGTAGTGACATATTAAAAGTACAGTCCTCAAAACTGCTACAGATAAAGTTCAAGCGATGTTCTTTCTTGTTCAACTCTAAGAGTTTATTTCACTCAGTGACATGGCAGAATGAGTAGGCTCGAGCTTCAACTAAACCCTGAACATGATGGTCAAGACTGTGTGCAAAGCAAACATCAATCTGCATCGCTGAACCTCAGCCATCCACTTAAAATCTGGCTCACAGCTGAGCAGGGTTGACATTAACTACCAACTAACACAAAGTCCTGGACCTGTGCCCCCTCCTTGAAAAACCACCCAACAGGAGAGGTAGACATAGTGATATGTGGACATGTTCTTTCTTAGGTCAGACCTACCTGAGATCCACCAGCAACAGGAACCAAGAATGTAAAAAGGTTGGCCACCAATCCCTCCAAAGGGAAACTCAGGCTATCGATGTAGACTGTGTAGATCAGTCCTAAGCACCCCTGTAAGAACAACACGTGGAAGACAAGAAGACATGGACAAAAAGGAAAGATGCAACCATTAATTTGCTTGTGTGTCTGCATTTACTCTTTTTGGACCATGAGCAAAAGATCCTCAGTGTGACTGACATGTAGGTAAGGTTTGCTACTGGGGTTATTACCATGGACGGTATGCCTGGCTTTACGCCAGCAAAAACTGACCTTAATAAAAGGATCAACGTTTCTTATGCACCTGTGACTTCTGTACTTTCTGAAGTGCACGCCTACACTTCAGCAAACCTGACCCATTTTACAGACAGAACAAAGCAGATTATTATCTGCAAGATGAAAATCAGATTTGACAAAAATTCTGAGAATTCTTCCAAACAGTAAGAAAAAACATTTTTTAATCAAGATTTAATCATGCGGTGTCTTATTACCCGGAATATTTCAGGATAATCCAGCCTGGAGACGAGAATGAGACTTTTTGGTGCAAACACTTGAGCTGGCTGGATCAGGCCATCCTCTTCTGCCTCCTCATCTTCATCACCATCAGCTTCAATGTTCTTTGATCCCTGAAACACACAAAAAAAAGCTATGGAAAGCAGGCCAGCACACCCGAGCTGCTGATTTAACACACAACCACACTGCCTACCTTGAACTAACATAATACCAGTACATATCTGGCAAGTATTACTCATCACACGTGTTATTTTCCAATAACAAAAACACCATATAGAAATAAAATTAAAAAAAAAACATCTGTTTTCTCTGTATTATTGTAGAGCACCTTGAGGTGACTGATGTGATTTGGCACTACATAAATAAAATGGAATGCAGCCCAAAGAAATCCCCCTTTGTCTACAGTGAGGAGAAAAAAAAAAAACATTTATTAGAGGCTTGAAAATTAATTATCCTCTTTCACAATGTTACATTTTAGTACAGCCACCAGAGCCACTCTGTTAATTTCTTAAATTACAATGATGCTAATAAAAGATTTCTCCAAAGGGACCAAGATTAAATGAGATTTGCTTACAGAAGAGTCAAAATGACTTTAGGAAGTAAATACTCCTTCTCTCCCAGGATCACATCATAAAACAGCAAATGCAAAACACCAGTGACAAAATTACCAAACAAGTTAACAACTGCACAGCGCTTAGTATCTGTTGTGTAAGATAGAAAATTTACAGTTTCGATCTGGTCTCTACTGAGATCCACGAGCTGCATTACAACACAGATGCGCCAATCTCTCGGCGCTCATTCCAAACTAAAGCCTTTATCACAGTCTAGTATATTTCTTCAGGCAGTCAAAACATGCCGCAAGAGCTTAGGTATCTCCAGCACCAAGGAGTACAGGATCAAAATATCCCATTTGAGATGGGGTCACATTTCTCCGTCATTCTTGGGATTTGGTTCAATTATTTAACAAAATACATTCCTGCGCCGCCTGTCTGGACGCTCTCTGAAATCCAGCTGAGCAGATAAGGACGTCAATTCGGAGAGTTAAGACTGTTAAAACACACTCACGTTTCAAGAAGATCTTCAGCGCTCTGAAGTGAACGCTGGAATGCGCGTTTGTTTGAGGTACCACGATGGTCTCGATGAGACCAAATATAGCCTGCTCTAATGATTAATATGAGCCAAACAGATAAAAGATAAGGGGCGGTGTTGTGTATAATAAACGTTTACAGGTTCAGTCTTTATGCTACAGTATGTAATCTACACCAAGCAGACACGCATCTTGGTCAAGCGTCTCTCTATCAAACACAAACATCGCCGTTATTTTAACCTGTCTGAGTGAAGGGTATCACTTAAACTGCAAGACAAACTGTATTGTTTTGATGCTTTCCTTAGATCACCTTCTCACTATAAACTAATACATGTATCAACATCAAAATCAGTGACCTAACAGTAACAGTGATCATCTCCTTACAGTGCAACGCTCTGCTTGGAACCCTTGATTCTTTCCAAGAAGGACGGCACTTGGGCATACACGAGACATTTAAACAGCATACCCCCCAGCATGGGGAAAAGACACTCCGTGACTCCCCATCAGGACAATGTCGCTGACAAAATTACAAAATCTGCTCCAGAATCACTCAATCACCAGCAGGATAGCAGAGAGTTCAAGGCCTTGACCCATTTTAACTAACTAAAAAAAAAAAAAGCTTAAACAACCCGATTCTCAAGGCCCCCCAAATGATCTGCTGCCAATGTCCCAGTGCCAGACACCCCCAGAGGTCCAATGTCCATAACTCAATGGATTCAAGCTTTTCACGTGGCATCAGGGACTCTTACACATGCATTACTGATTAAAATACATATGAAAAAACAAAAAAACAAAACAAAACAAAAATAAACACAAATGAGATTTATCAATACTTTTTTTGACTTTATCTTACACACAACCATCTGCTTCAGGTGTGGGAGTTTTGACTGAGTGAAAACATAAAAAGTGGCACTTTCGCAACCTGCCAACAAAGTTTACATTTTGAAACACACGTGCTGTGTGATTTTACGTTTACGCTCCTCTGATGTCACAAAACAAAAAAAGTGAAACAAAAAGGTGTTTTTTGCGAATGAATCCAGTAGTTTGAGTTTTCCCTGTAGGCTCGGTCGTGTCTGGTAAATTTGTGGAACATGATCAAAATGTTTCAACTATGTCTGCATGAAACAGATTTTGCAGAGGTCATCGTCGTGTTAAAGTGAAATTCTGTGGTTAATGTCCTCCCACTCTTCACCAAGCCATTGTATAAGAACTGAAGAGGTGAACATGACAGCAAGCTTTACTACTAAACAAAGACGATCCACTTATCTGTAAACCCTAACATGCTTTACACAGACTTCACCAACAAGAGGCGAACATTAAGATTTCAGCCCTTTGTCGGGTTATTTTCTTTACTTTGATGTGTCAAAGTGTAAAAATGCGCTCAGTTATACAAGCTGAGGCATGCTTTAATATAAATGTAATTATGATGTGATTCACAGAACAAGTTCAAATGCTAATGAGAAAAGGATGCACTACAACAGAGCAGAATGCGAGCATTCCACCAAAGTGACTCGGTGCTATTTTGAAGTTGACACATTTCTTGTACGGGGCTCGATTTCAAATTTCCCTCGAAGATGTTAAACTGATCTAACTGGAATGTGATTGATGACTGCCTTCCACATGCAAAAGGATGTGAGGTCACAGTGGGCAGAGTGACAAAGAGTCATTTAAGGCCTCCAACAAAGGCCAACACAGTGAAACAATTATCTTGGTATTGTGTGGGCCTCTGGCAGGGAGAGAAGTTAACAAGATCACTGGTAAGTATGAAAATGATCCCATCGAAACTAATCTGTAGTAATCAATAATTTATGGGGGTTTTGGACATTGGTGCCGTGACCACTAATCTGCAATCAAACGCAGTCTTGTATGCATGAGTAAATCACATGCCGAAGGGGAGCAGAGGCTATCCTGTCTTTTATAAGAGAATTCCTCGGCCAAGTCACAATTTATTAGTCTGGATGCAAACAGGCTGTTTTCTAATAACGCTCAACATTCTGGAAGACATCACCCATGCGACAAGCGTTCCCGAGAGCTAAAAAAGAGTGCCAAAGAGGACCAAAAAACAAAATAAAAAGCAAATCAATAAGCTTAAAATGAAAACAGAAGGTCATATTGCCCAAGCTTCATATCCCTAAGGGTGTCTAATGGTTATGAGAGGTACACAAGAATGATAGTGACCTCATTTTCGGCAGGACACTAAATGAAACTGACTTAAAGATGATCTGAGGCACTGCTTTCTACTAAAGAGGACAGGTGACTGTAGATTTGTAATATTATTGTGGCTCTCATGGCATCTCAAGGGGTTAGAGATGACGCACCAATCTGATTTTCTGATCGGATATCAGTGCAATCACTGATGATGAGACGATGCTGGTTAGAGACACTGCACGGCTTGCTAACAGGGGAGCTAATGTAGCTTTGAAAAGACTAAGAACTAGCTTTACAAAGGTAAAGATACAGCAGCTGGAAGGTATTTCACTCAAGCAACACCATCAGCTTTTATTTGGTTGTTCACAAAAGTTTTTAAGATGAACATAAAACGATCGAGTGAGTTGACAGGGCTGAAAAACTCCCAACAGTTACATTATGTCCCTTTTGCTCAATGGCACATAACACTTGTTTGGAGGCTTCTACTGCAATTATAGCAAAATTAAATGCTGTCACCAAGTCCATTAATATTATTTCACTTCATCTGTTTCTTGTCCCTTCCACTCTACAAATGACGTGTGAACCTGTAAACGGTGGTGGGTTCAGACGGAGCAGGGAATAAAGGAGAAACTCTCACTAAGCTGAGACTGCAGATAAGTTCATCTAGTCCATGTTTTGGTCATAGGTGGAGTGATGCAGCAGTCACGTACCTGCAGGTTGACTTCAGCCTCATAGAAAGTGAGGCAGGAGCAGTAGTGTCGGTCTGAATCGATATCTGTCAGCACAACGGTGAAGAAGGTGGGTACTTTCCGATCTCTGGACAGCCTCCAGCCTCCAGGTTGGCAGAACTGAAAAGACAAAAAACAGTAAAATGACGTCACATAGGAATCCACAGAATCACATCACGCTTACAGTAACATTTGGACTGGAGGGAACATTTGAATTTTTTTATGAAATTCAGTGGTTATGATGCCCACTGAGACTTTTTGCTGGTAAACCAATCAAAACTTCAAATAACTGTGAATTACTGTGGTAGGCCCAAGCTTAATCCCAACGCCCCCATAGAGAGCAGAGACAGGATGTCCTGTTCTGGGGTTGCAATTTCATCTCCTCTGCATGCCACAGAGCAGGAAGTGGCATGGTCACAATTTGTTTTCTTTGAAAGTCATCAGCGATTGTGCCCATTCTCATTAGCGATCTGAGCATAAGAGGAAATGTCGCAAACAAGACTTACGGGGAAAAGAAATCCACAAAACAACAAACAGGAATTAAGCAACATACACAGTCTTTATAGTTTTAGCACAATACATTAAATCAAATTTAAAACTGAGAAAAACAACAAATTTATCCTACTGTCCCAGGTTTTTTTTTCTTATTCATATTTTTGTATCGATTCACCATTTAAAAAAAAACAAACCATTACACATTTGAAAGGCGGACCTGTCTGATTCACCGTTTTATTTATCCAGACGTTCCAGGCTAAAACTGGTCGAGTTTGGACAGAGGTTTGGATACTCCATGAGAGAGTCGTGTTCTCCCAAAGTCTTCCTGGAACGACTTATTATTTAGACTTCCAAACATTCCTGTTTACTGACGATTTAAGTATCACACAAATCAATAATTTTCTATGCGTGACAAAACTGAGCCATTTTTAGAAAACTGTGGGCACAGAAACTCAGAGAGAGACCATTACAATAATAAGAAGCATCTTAAACAGGTTTTAGGTCCCAGAGCAACAACAGTGTGAGTCATTTCCAATCCTGACACAAAACATCTGCAAAGTGTGGAAAAAAAACAAGCTTCTCCCGATCTGTTGTTTGGAAAGACAAAAACGGTTTATCAATCTATATTGACTTTACAGTTAGAGACATAAATTGCTGTTGATGCTGCCTTCACATAAACACCTGCAATTCGTCAAACTGAAAATAAACCCGCCCACTCTTTGGAGAAACAGATGAATTATTTTCTCTTATAGATAAACTTTGAATAGTTAATCTTTCAAAAAAAACAACAAAAAAAAAAAAGAAAAAGGAAAAATAAGACACGTGGCACATTACAGAGCAGAGGGCCAAAGTATGAGAGGCAGGCAGGCATTTGGTCAGAGAGCTGAGTGTTTGTGTCTGATCCCTCTCTTGTTTTTGCAGGAGGCCCAACTGGCTCTGGTTTTGAAAATGGTGTTTAGACTGCTCCTCAGGGGTTACGCAGGGGATCACCGGACACATGCAGGAAGAGAGGAGACCGGGTTAAGGAGGGGCGGGTGAGGGCAAAAACAGATTAACAGATGGGAAGATAGCCGGCTCTGTGCGCGAGGTGGTGTCTCTTGGGCAGCAAATGATAAGAGGTCGACTCAAAAAAAAAAGAAGGAGAAAAGGGAATTAAAGGAGGAGAGCTGAAAAACAGAGATTAAGAGAGGAAGGGAGGAAAGAGGGAGATGGGAGGGGGACAAGGGGCCTGTTCAACCTGGAGGTTCAGACCAGGATGCCATCTTCTAGCAGATACAATAGCCCACAGGAAATCTGTTAAACCTGCATTGAGGGGAGGAGAGTGTGTGTGTGTGTGTGTGTGTGTGTGTGTGTGTACTCGGGCCAGACAGGATCCAAGGACAAGTGCGGATAACTGTGCTCCTGTCCTAAAGTATTCCAACTATGCCATTCATTGTTGTCAAAAAAGAGACAAACACATTTGGGACCACATAGCTCAGAAGATCACAGGAGATAATAACATCCTGTGTGTGCGTGCGTGTGTGTTGTATTTCTCCATGTGTGTTTCCGTAGTGGTGAACATATGTGTGAGATGGGGACTATGACACAGTGACACGCAGGCAGCAGATAAAAAGATGATGGTAAAATGATGAACTGCATTCCATGATATTAAATAAGTGTTTATTAAGTCACGGGTTTTCCTCCTGTAGTTCTGCAGAGACACTTGAGGCCTGGCACAGGTTCAAAGACACTTGACTGAGTTTGGTGTTTAGTAAACTTCATGGTATTCAGGGACCAGTGCTTCCAGACAGACATCCATTTACATGCAACTTATCACTGTCTACATAAAAGATGACTGTGTATCTTAGATGGAGCTGGATCCAATTCAGACTTTACAAAGAAAGTGACTCCATGTATCCTATGCAGTTGCATTTTTATATAAACATGCCCCATTACAGAGGTTTTAGAGGTTTATAGCAACAGCATTGTGGTTAGAGTATACCTGCCACCAATGAGACTTGGTCAGTAGAGTTTATTAATGAACTGACTGCTAACTGACAGAAGTAGCATTACAAACTTCAATGCAGAGCAACTGTATCAGGCCAGACTCGAGAAGTCTAATATCGGTAGTATGGATGTGGTATTACACACTGGTCTAGAGGCCTGGAGCTAACCATGTTCACCACTGCATCCTGGTTTGGAACCTGACGTGACAAGCAAGGACTCCACTGAGAAACTGAGGTACACCGAAGGTTCATATGGCAGCAACTCTTCAATCACAAGGCATGGCAACCATAAACCAGACCATGCTTTGACTCTTATGGGGACCGTGACTTACATCTCACTTTCTGCCAGTGAGATGTGAAACTAATAACTGAGACAATAATCTTGCATGGTAAATGTTTTCTGAGGTCACAGATCAGGTAGGACAAGGTGGGTTTTTTTTCCCACCAGTGGAGTTGCCCCCTGCAGGCTATTAGAAGGAATGCAAAATTGGAGAACATTCTTGCTGGATTCACTTTTCCAATCCAGAAGCTGACCATAAACTGAACTTTTATGTAGAAGTTTAGGCCTGCCTGCAAAACTGCATTTGTTTCCTTCTATGTTACATTCTTCAAACAGAAACAGTAACTGGTACAATACAGATAGATTATAGAAACCAAGCAAAAGGTAACAAAAGGTGAAAGCACTGACTGACAGGATCAGACATAGGCTGCACACTGACCTATAGCAGGACACAGGAATTAATTACAGAGCAACATGTGCTAACAGTTTAGCCTTTATACAGCTGAGAGAAAGGACATCTCCTGGTCCAAAATTAGATCTCAGTCAAATGACAAAGGATCTCTGGGACACACTTGCTCTGCTGATGTCAGAGGCGAGCAGACTGCAGCCCTCCAGCTAAACCCACCACGTCGCATCATGTGCTACAGCCCAGCATGACTGACTCCCAACACCACAATTCACCAACTCAGTAAGTGATATTAGAGATGCAGTCTGACCTGCTAAGCATCGTCACAGGAACCAATCAAAACAGAAAGAGAGAGAGGGGGAAAAAAAGGAACATAGCTGCATTGCCCGAACAAGACACGGTGACATTCTAATATTGTGACAAGTGATTAAAGCCTGCTTAGGCTGGTGCAGCCAGCTTAAACAGGGGCAGCAGCCATAACTAACGATGACTAAGGAAAAAGAGTCAGAGACAGCGCTATTGCCCCTTTAAGTCAGCTTTGTTTTCCTCCAGTGTGACACAACTGAAACATGACTGGAAAGTGAGGTTTAAGTGCTTTCATTACGACCACAACATTTCAGAGTCCTGTACTAGGAGAAACACAAACAGACTCTGAAGGGTCATAAAATCTTTTAGTTCCCGTTACCACAAATGAACTCTGTCCCGCAAATCCTCTACGAGAGAGAATTATTTCATCCTCTGGTTAGATTACTACATCCAAAAGTTTTCACATGTTTTCTCTCCGCGGCAATAAAATGTGTATAGACCGAGCTGTCTCCTCTAATCTCATCATCAACAAGAATGACTCAAAGTGGAGGAGAGAAAAAGGAAAATATTTTCCTCTACAATCCTTTAATTACATAGGCGACTTTTTGTGTGTGAGAAAGAGGGAGAGACACAGAAAATGCAGGACTCTGGGCAGTTTTTATAATGACAACAACATACAAAAACACATAATAAACGAGTTAAAACACAGAAGCTGAGTTCAAACACACACACTGGGATTTGCATACCCAAAAATAACTGTTCTCACATCCTAAAGCAGGTGTTACTGAAAGGAAACACACAAAAAAACCCAACAACTTCAACTTTTAAAGAATTCCAAGACAATGCTGCCAGGAAAACCTAGCAGCAGATGTGCCCTACACCACGTGCTTCCATCATCCTCTTCCCTCTACCTTGCTCTTTCCTCATTCTTGTGGAAGCATGCCAGGAAGACAACACAATGACGGAAAGTGAAGTGCAAGGTGTCAGGGGCTGACCGGGGGGTAAGAAGGTCAGCGGCGTGCTGCCTAGCCAGGATTCCATCTTTATCAGGTCTGCAGGATGAGCAGCGGACAAAACAACGGGAGATGGCTGCGAGTGAACAAACATGCTTACACCCCCCTCCACGCACACCTCATCTCCTTCACTCAAGGACACCAAGATGATGACAGGAAATGACACGGTCAACAAAAAAAACAAGCAAAAGGAGATTAAAAAAAAACTTCTCCCACCATAGCATCTTCCAAATACTTCTCCATGGTTACAGTGAGTTCATTCACTGCAGCACAGATGCATCACAAAAGTCTCTGAGGTGACATCTAATCTTAACTTCCTCAGCTCTGCTAGTTTGAAAGTCTGGTTTACTTTACTGAACTGTTATGTAATACAAGGGACATATGGCTTATTTTAAAGATACATTATTTTTAGACAACCATGATAAAGCACAGCAAGTCAATAAAAGAAAAAAAAAGTCAAGTCAGGCAGTGAAGTAAGAGTCATCAAACAAACACTAATGCAATTCCGTGCTTCATAAATGCCACATGTGTAGGAAATGTAACACTGGAAAAGGGGAAAAGGACCCCACTGCAACATTTATTTCAAGTTAAAATGTAAAGAGGTTTTTTTTTTTTTTTATTAATTGCCACGCACAGTCCCACCACAAGCTTGCAAAGGACAGCTTCGCTGGTGGGCAAATACTTTACTTCAAAAACACTGCATAAATGAAAACCATGCAGACAGCTCACCACAAGCGGCTTGAAAATAGAAATGCAGAGAGGGGAAAAAAACAAATGTCCCTTTGGAGAATTAAACGTTCCTATTTATAAATCAACCCACTATCAGCTCATCCTGTACCCAAACCTTACTTCACCAGCTTCACCTTGAGTTAATATGGGATGTTCACGGTTTGGCATGTGGGATCGCAAAGTTTTAAATTAACTATCCGGTGCCAATTCGCTCAAAAGTAGGTTAATAGAATCCATAACTTCCAAGAATAAATAGGTTGAATCATAGTTCAGTGAGGAATCTGCCATAAAAATGTACTCCAGAGTAGAAAAATTCCCTGTCGGAATCCAAGGAAAGTCCATGGATTTTCCCCATACAGTTTGATATCAAGCGGTAAAAATGATATTAAAACCACCTGAGTAGTATGAAAACAATCATAATGTAATAAATTCCCCCAGTGTGATGATGGAACATGTCAAAATGGACAAAAAGAGTAGTAAAATCAACCGTGTAAAGTTCTGGCACTTTGTAAACAAAAAGAAAAAGAAACAACCAGACTTGATAAGTCATGTATGATCATGTTAATTACTTGTCAGCATACTGAACTTCTTAAACAAGATTAAACTGATGTCAAAATCTTCTAAACACTACAGGATTTCACAATTCAAACGAAGTGTCTTGTATTAAACAGAAATTACGGCTTGGGATTTCACAAAGTAAATACATGACAAGTGACGTATTGGTAGATGAGTACAGCACATATGCTGCGCTTGAGTACGCTGACGAGGACTTTCAACACGTAAAATGCAAAAACTCGAGCTGGCAGCCATGTGAAACGTACAAAAGTTACAGACAGTTCTTGATATCGCCCGACTTTAACGTAACCTAATGACAGCCATGGGGAAAAATACAAGCACGAGTAGCCTGCTTGGGTTCTACTCTCTAACATTTAAAGAGCGTGGCAATGAAAAGGCGAGGCTTTTAGCAGAACTGGTTGTTCCTTTCAATATTTACAGAGGTATGGTTGACATACAGTAAATATTTGTGAAACAAAGGATTAGGCTTTATTAGGATTCAACGAGCAGTGAGCCACAATTCGCTCCAAATAACTGTCTTTTTTTTATTTTTATTACATAAGATCATCCTTCCCCCTAAATCATCCTCTTTTAAAGACAGTGACACACTTATAAATACAGCTTTGTTGTACGTTTTGAAATCTGCTTGTGCCTTTCATAACAGATAGCGGGACTCTGATTATATTTACTCTACCAAAAAACTTCGATACCTCCCCAGGATCTGGTTTACACTCACATCTGGCATTCAGTGCTAGACTGCCTGCAGATGTGCATCTGACTTTGGAGCATTTCATCTGCACAACTGAGACAATCCAGGATCTATCCTACTATTGCAGCACTGCATATAAAAATCATCCTGAACACCTCCCGTGTCCACAGGTCTGATGTGTGGTGGCTTATCGTTTATGACAGGAACAACGAAGAGACTAAAATTAGAAAGTGGGAAACAAAAGCTAAAAATTAGGGAGCAGATGATTTCAGGGATTTCGCTGTCCGTGTGAATGCAAACACTATGCAAATCAAGGCAAATATTTAGTTTGTCCCAGTAATTTATTAAATAAATCACCACTAATATGACATAAATATGAAATGTAATCCCTGTCTCTGTGTGCATAATGTGCATGTGGGGAAGGGCTATTGGAGATATTACTGTTCGCCGTTGTAATTTCCTCTCCTGAACTTTTTGATTGCTTGTGCTGTGCAGAGACACGTGAGCCTGTATGTGCATATAAAAAAAGATGGACTGAATGATTGTTATTATAAAAAAGTCACAAAAAAAAGGAGGCATCTCTTTTAATGCCATTCAAATGGGCCTTATTTTTAGGTTATAAAGCACAAAATTACTTCAGGCTCCTTTTGTAACCCAAGGGTAGGTAAACACTGTTGTTACAGTTATCTGTAAAAAGTAAACACGAAACATCAAAACACATCTCTGAGCACATGGAGCGATGCATGAAAGAGCAGGGTAAACAGCTTTATCCTGATGTTGTCGATCAGTACAATGGCTATCCAGCTCAGAAAGATAATAGCTTTGTAACAGGTGCTTCCTCCACTGCCTTGTAGGGGCCCTGGCTAAATATCAGTACTCACCATAGGTTCTGCTCTCACTTCTGCTGCCCTCCAACCATAACATGTTTTGTTCCTCTTCTAACTGTACACTAATGCAGTGCATGGAGTAAATGCAAACCTGAAGTACATGTCAGTGTGTTTAAGTGTGCATGTGTAACACGGAGGTATCTGATTAACTTCCCTGTGTGTAACACAAGAGCACACATGCCAACAAAAGCTTCACAAAAGTTTAACTGTGACAAAAACATGATAAGGGTTATTGTTTTAGAAATAATATGTTACTGCATGGTGTCCTATTGAGGAGATTATGCAAGAAAAAAAAAGCTGTCCAACTCCAACAAAACTCTAAAAAAACAAAAATAATAAAACCAAAACTTAATCATTATTTAACTGAGTCTTTTTTCACCCTCAAAACATCGTATTACTTGCCTGGCACAGAAGACTCAAGACTCAGTGTACTACATTATTATTATTTGTATTATTATTATTAGGAAATAAACTTCCAACAGGAGCTCTGTTGTTCTCAAAAAACAACAAGAGATGATATCTGTGACGTACTTCAGCTGTGGTGACCAACATAACCTCTTCTACCCAAGCAACCGGCAACCTCTGGGGCTGAAACATGAAAGCAGGGTTGTAAGGGTTGCCAAAACATGCACTGTCCAAATCCTGCATGAGGTTTTATGGATAGTAACAATACTATTCAGTTAAACACAGGCACCGTATGAGATCCATCTAAAATGGATCTGAAAAACAGAAATCAGTGCCGTTTTAACCACAGTATCCTTACACTACAGTGATTCACTGATGAACCGCCGTCTGACACCTGTGCTAAAGGTGGAGGTGGGTTAATGGTTAGTATCTATCCTCCTTCATACCAGAACAGAATCAGCTGGAAACCATCTGATCGAAAGCGAAACTAATAAACTAATAAAGAGAAAAAAACTCATGTGGCGAATACATCCGCAAGTTTGGTTTTATAATGAAGACGCTGTGTAATCTGAGGGTGTGACCATGCAACCCTGTTCCTGACAGGACATGCTGCTCTTTAAACCCAGAGAGACGACCAGAGTTTAACAACAACGTAGCAGAGCTATGCAAAAGAGTCCCAAAGTCTTCCTAGGTTAAAAAAAAAAAGAAGAATTCATTAGTGCAACATATTATTCTGTGACTGGAATGAGGCTTTTCCCCCTTAGTTTTCAGTATTTTTTCACCTGAAATTTAAATATGTTAAGGTTCAGCACAGAAAGTTTAGATTATTATAGGAATATTTTGCTGGAAAATCATGTTTGAAATGCACAACGCTGAGACTGATTTCAGAAGCTGGGTCTGTACATCTGCACTCCTCAGAGTGATAGAGAAATATGTCAGTGATAAATATTTAAGGCACATAAGTAGAATTCATAAGTGAGGGGCTGTCTGCAGGGAGACAATGGACTCTGTGGTTATAAGCTATGTCAGCAACCACTGGTGTACTCATCATCAAGTACTCGTCACAAATTTACTAGCAACTTTAATTTGCATGTAACCACGTGGTGGAACGTTTGGAGCGAGTAGGTGGGTGGTAGGAAAGGTTCAGGATAGCCGTCGTAACCCAAAACTGGCACCATTTCACTGCTATTGTTTTTGCTTAGGTCCCAGTGGCACGTGAGACTGTTATTAACCATCATCAGTTTCATGTATTGTTTGCTCGGAAGGAGGCTTTCCGTGTTATTCTCAAACTTGAAGTCGATTAGGAAATAACATTTCTGTTAAGTGGACAAGTCAAAAAGCTCTGCCTGTATTTCATCTAAAAGTATGTGTGCTCTCCTGTGTACCGTGGCTCGATTTCATCCTGTGTATTCCCATTTCCTGGTTAGCTCATATCATGGAAAGTCCTGCCTGCTTGACAACTCCAGCTTTGTTTCCTGATGTGTTTAGCTTCACTGGCACATAAAGCATTGATTACTCATCTGTGGATCTTCCTGATGTACATATGGTCTCATTCTCCGGCGAGCTGGAAGGGCTTCCTGCTATTTGGAATGCACTGTTTAGTTTCTCTCTCATAGTTTTACAAACATCAGAAGACTGACGTGCAGGGCGACGTGTCACACATGAGCCAATCCATAAGGTGATATAATTAGGTTTCGTTCTTTCATAAGTCAGTTATTTTGCAATAAGCCTAAATTCGACTAACAAGGCCTGCTGAGTATGAACAATGCAGTAAAGCTTTGTCATGTTTTGCTTATCCAACCAACAGAGAGGCAAGATAAATGACCCCTCATAGCTGAAAGGGTGAGTATTCTCTCAAGTGAACTGAACTTGACCTAAGCCCAGATGCTAGGAGGTTTAACAAAACAGCTTTGGTGTTCTGGTTAGATATGAGACAAAAGCTTCAATTATCCTTGGCTAAATTCTTAAACTTTAAGACACTTGATATCTTAGAAGAGATTTTTAAGGCAGTAAAGTGCAGTAGCTTCTTTCATTTGTGCTTATTATATTACCTGACCTGTAGAGCTGGATATACATATGACATAGAGATCACTATATTAGGTGCTAGTAGATCATTTTTATTTTATATACTATATGATCAGAATTGGAATATTGAATATTCTTGAACAATCATATTTTTGCTTTTTTTAACTGACTACGTTTTATCAGTAAAAAATATTCTAGGGCTCTCTTTTTAATCGCTGTGTGAAGTGTCTTTACTTTTATCTTGGCTCCTAAAGGATTGAGAGGCTATGCAACATAGCACTGGACAATCTGGATCTTTATTTCCTCCCTGACGCAGAACATACAATTTTTTGATAACTCTTCTCAAGAACAGTTTCTATCGAGACCCTTTGTGGCAGATCTCTCCCCCTTAATAAGTTGCACTTCAACTGCAGCTTAGTGATGGTAAAGGACTCACTCACTTCCATTAGGGGTCGAAACTGCTGCTTCTTAGAAGGGGTGAAGATCACCCAGCATACCAATGTTATCATGTCTGACCACAGTGCACATACTGTACTCTTATGCTGTACTGCTTTTGTTAAATTCTTTTTTTCATGTTTAAAAATAAGGGTCGCTGTCTTAAATATTCAGTCTCTTTATCATATTATATCAAGGTGAGATTTTTCTTTGCCATATTGCCAAGCTCAATGAGGTGAGTAGAACTGGCAATACAGTTAATATTGGTCTAATATATTTCAGCCACAAATAACAGCCAAAAGAAAATAACGAATACGGGAGGATTTTGCTTTGAATATCAATTCCAGATTTAATCATCCAATCTATAAAGGTGGTTGCTATTGTTTGGTCATTGTAAAACACATCTATATTATATATTCACATCTATATTATGCCAGCTGAAAAACACTTCCATTAATGTTTTTTTTTTCTTGTTTTCATTGCTTAAATCATTTGCAGGGGTTCCCCAAGAGCAAGGTGAAAAGAAAACGAATACTTACAGTGAACATTTTAAGCAAACCTTAAACACAAGACTTGAAGAGCCTGTTTGTGTGTTGGATGATGTTGCAGCAGTGTAGTTTCAGGGCCTCTAAAAAGGTTAGGTTTCTTTTAAAGCCCCAAATTCAAGTGGAGAAAGGTCTACCAGCAGCTAGAATGAAACGGTGGCAGATATCTTACCAACTCTACTGGATCAGAAGAGAAAATATGTGCATATGGTGCAACCTAAAATATTATCTTTTTGTTTTTTGGACTAGCTAAAAGAATCTTAAAGTATTTGTCATATATATATATATATATATATATATATATATATATATATATATATATATATATATATTTATTTATTTA
>VUQR01001763.1:11148-29984 GCA_015108515.1 Hemichromis elongatus | reverse complement strand
ATATATCTATATATATCTATCTATATATGTATATATGTATATGTATATATATATATATATATATATATATATATATATATATATATATATATATATATATTCAATTCAATTTTATTTATATAGCGCCAGATCACAACAACAGTCGCCTCAAGGTGCATGGTGCCTCAATAGTACATACAGAGAGAACCCAACAATCATATGACCCCCTATGAGCAAGCACTTTGGCGACAGTGGGAAGGAAAAACTCCCTTTTAAACCTCCGGCAGAACCAGGCTCAGGGAGGGCCGAGTTTCTGTCTTTTGACATCTCTGGTATATAAAAGTCTGAATTTCAAATAACAGTCCAGCATTTAGAGACCAAAATAAAGTTTAAGGCTTTCGCAAATACATAGGAATCCAAAGACAAACTACACAGAGTGCTTACTAAAGTCCAGATTAGAGCATTAGAAATAATGAGCCATTATTCTATTTAACGTTCTATCGGCTGTTTAATGTTCCTTAAATACATATCAGTCATTGACAGACTTCCAGACAGTCAATTTCACAAAAACAAATCAATAACAAAAAATTCCCAAGCAAATTAAGTTCTAATTTGTTGCAACGTTAAGCAGGTTTATCCTTTGAAGGTTGTATTTGTTTACTGCATTGAATCATCATCTCTTTCTAAAGTAGTGCACTTTGTTAACACATTTCGCTGTACCTTTTCACCTCTGCTTTGACACAGGATAAAAGATTCCTCAAAGCCTAAAGAGCTTGTTTCATCCGTGCACCAAGCCTTAAACTGTCTACGCTGCTAAACTCCCATTCTGTGGATCATGTTCCCCCCTCCCGTTCCTTCTTTCTAACCTTCCATAACTGAATTCATCCCCACCTAGTCCTCGATCCATCCTCTCTTCACCTTCTACAATCCGTTCAGTCAGCTCTCATCTATCTCTAAATCCATCCCAATCCTCATCTGGCTGCTCGTCCTCCATTTCTCCTTCCGGCTCCCCTCTCTCCTTTTTTTCCCCCCCTCCTTCCTCCCCACCCCTCTTCTCCTCCCCGTCTAAGAGCCATCGGGGAGTTTTTACATAGTGTTGAGCAGAGTTTAGTAGGCCAAAGAAGATGCCGTGCCAGATTCTGCACAGTGTGTTAAGCAACTATCCCCCTTGAAGGAATATCAGCATTACTCAACACAAAAAACCCCTGTATTCTCCCGCCTCCTCGGGCCTAAGCGCACATACTGCAAAGCTGCCATCAGAAGCAGACAGCGAAGCTATGCCGGGGATTGTTTTACTTCGGGTCAATGTGAGAACAATGCCGCATTGTAAAATCCGTGGAATCACCGCTTGCGCTTCTGCCTCACTGCATCTGGGGATGTCATACAAAGAAAAATGTATGAAGAGAAGTGAGGTATTCATATCAAAAAGGAGCCTCAGATGTAACCTCCCCTCCAGCTTTTATTTTCAAAAATGCGTCCTTTCAGTGTTTCTGTTAGTTTGCCATAATCATAAGTGTATGAGTTAGACCTTTCAGAAGCACCTTTTTGAGTGATTTAAAGGGAAAGAAGCAGTCTGCTCTGGGCAAACCGTGCTGGGCTGTCGATCCCATGACTTACTGGAAACCACATGATCTGTGCTTCCCAGCTCGCACAAGCAGAGTTCAATCAGTGTGGGCGTGAGGCTTTATCCAAAAATGTCACAACTGCATGATAAATAAAGTGAGCGGAGTCAGGCAGCCGGCTAGAACTGAGAGATATAAGAAATAAGATGGTAGAGCGGGAGGAAGAGAGACAGGAAGCAGAAAAAAAAAGGAAGAAGGCAAAAAAAAAAAGAAAGAGAGAGAGACAGAGGAAGATGAATAGGGATGCAGACGTCTGCCAAAGGAGAAGAGGTGCACCGTCTGAGTAGTCCGAACCTCGGTAGTGTGATTTATTCATGAGATAAGTCACCATGGCTGTGGAACAGGTGAGTGTAATGGTGTAATGTTTCCCCGTTGCCTGACTGCATGCCTCGGTGAGTCTGGCCTGCTGCGTTCTTGCCAGCCTGCTGGAAGAGTTTAATGCATGCAACACTTGGACACGCTAAGGGATCACAGCCAGTATAGATAAACACAGGCCATCTGGGTTAAAACAAACTCCACGGTGATGCTATCATGCCTTCTATATCTTCAAAGGTAACTGAAGTTATTATGTTTTCCACTTTACGGTAGGTTGACAAAGAAAAGAGTCACAGCGCATTCATACATTTTCTCTGTCTTGCTTTAGTGAGGATATATAAGCAGAGAAAGACTCTTTCTCACAGCAGCACTGGTTTTTGCATCTATCTACTACTATATCTATTCACAAGGCTTCTCGAGAGTCTAATTTAGCACCACATTGCAAGCTGAATGGCCATAAATTTGAGGAAAACACGTGCAATTGTCCCAAATCAGCAATACTGTTACGTACCACTTATTAAATAAAAGCCAGGGATTATGGCTCTTCCCTCAAAAAATTGCTCAGGCACTTTTAAAGATCCCTCACAGACATGCTCACATTCAAAACGACCTTCTGATTACACATACGAGTGACAGCAATAACGTCAATTTCTCCTGTCTTTCGAATTCAGGAGGCTATTTCTGTTCTTTTTATGATGTGAATGCTGATGTTATATTGCTTTCTGTATCTTCAAAGGTAACTAAAGTTATTACATGTTTCCACTTTATGGTGGGCTAATGGCAACAAATGCCTAAATAGCTACTGGTTATTAGAGATATCACTGTACCAGTCTGCACCATTGCCAGTATTTTTAAACCCAAATTTAATACCACAGTAAAAAAAAAAAAGTGCTTATCCCACGGAGTTAGACATAAATACCTTTGATAGAATCAGTTGCTGCTTACTCTAATAAGGCACTTTTGGTAACAACCAGTAACCATCAGTCACTAGAATAAAATAAATATCAATTTTTCTGATGTGAGATTGTTGGGTATGAGCAGCTCTGTGAAATCAACTGCTAGGTCTGAGTCACGCAGGCTCAGAGACTAGTAAGTTTAAGCCCTGCTACTGCTAGAGAAATAGATGTAGTCCCAAGCTGGTTAGCAAGTGTTTGCTGGAGGTTGCTGGCTGGCACAGGGCTCTGCACCGAAAAACCTCCTTGTGATTACTTTAGTTACCTAAACCTAAACTAACGACTAAGTGGTAGTGAAATGTGACAAAGTCTCATGCAAACTGGATCCAGAGACTGTTTACCATGTATTAGTATTAGCAATAAGGCCCATTTTCTTTAATTACAGTAACCTCCAGCTGCCACTCACCAACCGGTGTGGAGGACTGGTCTTTAGGTAACTGTGAAAGTGGTGTAAGATTACTACAAGGCATAACGCTAGTTACATTACATATATAATGCTTTTGGACGTTTTGGAGACGTGATAGCAGCGGATTATTATTATCGTTGTGGTGTATGGCCTTCCATTTTGTTAGTGAATATGTGGGGCGGGGCTCTGAGGGAAGAACGCTCGCTCCATTGTACCACGGACAGGAAGCTCCTCAGCTCAGTCGCCCGCCAGCAGCAGACCACCTCTCAAGTACCCAAAACAACAGAATCATTGTGGGACTGAACATGAAGGGGTCTGCATAGCTGCGGATGGACTTTTACCATCACAGTAAGCTTCATGTTGTTGTTGTTTTTTAGTTTATTCATTTCTTTTTATTATGAGACGTCTAGCAAACCAAGGAATTAAGGCTCACCACACAGCAAAAGGCTATAGTGCCAGTCCTTCATTTTTGTGCTGGAAATGCTTAATTAATTAGTTACAGGCTGCTTTAGTTCCCACACGAGGCCCAACTTATCCTTACCACAACCCCTTCAGACCCAGTGTATTTTAAGACTAGTCATTAGTCTGTTGATCTGTTTGTTAAACTGATTTGTTTCTTCAGTTTTTGCAAATGTCTGAGCTGTATGCACAGGTTGCGGTAATTAAAGCAGAAAGAAGAACAGCCCCCCCCCCTCCGATGTTGAGGGTGAACTGAGGGTTACAGCTCGATGGGAGTGGCAGAAAACAACAAAGATAACAACGCTGAGACATGATTCATGACAGCACTCCAACAGTCCACTTCAGTTTTAGTCTGGTGTGGGCTCCAAGACTCCAGACTTTGTGCATTGTTAGCGATCTCGAAGCTCTCTGATCTGTTTGGTGCTACATTAAACCACAAACAGAAAATGGGGAAAAAAGAAAGACAAAAGCTTAAGAAAACACAGAAGCAGCTGTCTGTGACACCAACGGGTATAAATCTTGAGACTTCAGCACTTCTAAGCGAGTCTATTTTTGCTTCCCGCAGCTAAATTTAGAAATAAAATGGAATTTGATTAGTGACAAAAACTTTTCTCGCTGGCAGAAAGCACAATCTTATTTGGCCTTCTGTCCTTACTGGAAAATGCAGTTGGTGTGATATCTTTGAGATATTGTGGCTCTTTTTGTTCCCTGTCCAATTAATCCAGAAGTGAAACCTGTCCAGGGTGTACCCCGACTTTTGCCCCTATGAACGACTGAATAGGCTCCAGATCTCCCCCATTCCCCTAAGTCTGAATCGGAAAAGGGGTATGGAAAACGGATGGATGGAGGATGACCATGTCTAGTTGAAGTGCATCTACACTTCAAGTAGCCATGTTCATATGTTTTAATCATATTTATAATCTAGTTTTGCACTGAGCAAATAAATACTTCTTTAAGTATTAACACAGTATAGTATATGCTATGAAATACTTCCTTGGCTGCTGCCTTAGCTGTTTGCTTAATGCTAACGTAGCAATCCTACAGTAATGCTCTTTCCTAGACTCTTCTATACTGACTGCAGTGCTATGTCCCTTTCAACCTATATGACTCATACAATTATCTTCAGCTGTTACGCTACCACCGTACAGCCTTTTATTCGGACTTCATTAGTGGAACACACCTTTAAGCTAAGCTTTAAAAATCTCACTGTGCACACTGCTGCTCCCAGGCTCACAAAGTCCCTCGGGCTCCTAAGAAAAGAGGAACCACTGTCTGGCTAACTAAGACTTTAGCATGAAGCTTAAGCTAAAGATCACGACTTTGGTAGAAAAACTTCCATCTATTACTATAAAGGTCTTACACTTTACATACTTTACATTATAAAGTGCCCTAAAGTGACTGCTGTTGCAATAAAAATGTAATGTTTATGTCATTTGAGATGCTTAACTTGCTGGTGACAGATCTTGTAGCTAGCCATAAAAGATCCTTACATGCATGGTTTTGTATTTGGTTTATTTTGGATACATTATCTTTAGACTTCAACTAACTAACTAGCTTATTACTAACTTCTAAAGCAACCTTGTAAATGTTTTTATTTCATTGGTGGATGCTATTTTTATTGAAGAGAGTCTGGCTTGCTTTTTCAGTGATGCGTCTGTATTAGTTTAGGACCCAGAAATGGCGTATTTCATTAGACTTACTGGGCAGATTCTCATTGTCTTGCCAAATAACATCACACATGCATGTTTGCTAAGACTGTGGAAACTGATGTTTTTTTCTTCATGATCGAAAATGTAAAAGAGACCAAGATAAACGGGACAAACAGAAGGATACAATTTCTGTGAATTTTCCGAATTTAAGCCTGAGCTTGCCATTATACGTCACTGCATGTTTGTGTGTGTGTCTGTGTGTGTTTCAGACAGGGAGGACTGATTAATGAACAAAGGGGTGCTCTTGCACAAGCATTAAACTATTTCAGCCCGGTGGTTTTTCAAAGAACAACCGAAGAACTAAGAAGCAAACACTAAATCTAATGCCAGCTAAAGGGCACTTCAGCTATTTCGGTGACAAACAGGACTATGGTTAATGTATATTACTAAACAGAGCCCAGTCATTTCTGAGTACAAGCGCGCAGGCAAACAGGCAGTCAGGATCTCTATTTAAAGACATCTGAGAGACCGGCATTTTCTTTTCGCTTTATTCCCTGCAGCAAAACAATAAATAACCAAATTACAAAACATTTAAAAGCCCCGCTGTGCCACAATTTCCACATATATCCTTCTCCTCACAGTTCCTTTCCTTGCTGCTCTAAATTATATTAATTCACTAAGGAAGGGGGGGTTCACATAAAGAAATCAGTCTTTCTCCTTATGACAGACTTATTTGACAACTCTGCTACATTAAACAGCCCACTGGTTAAAAAAAAAAGAAAACGGGTAGAAGGAATGCAACCAATTATTCATGCATAATGATAGCTGTGTTATCCAGTAAAGCAGGGGCTCCCACACAAAGCAGTTTCCCTTCTCCATCTAGTACATCTTAAGTACTGACAATCGCCAGGAGTCACATTTGACGGGCACCTAATTTCGCAGCGTCCTCCTCATTCCTCACATGCTATGGCCCACTGGCACCAGCTCAAAGACTTATACTATTTATGATAAGGTGCTGGTCCCGAGAACATTAACTCGCTGTTCTCACTGAAAATGTGGGTACATTAGCTGGCTTTGCTTGACGCTATTGTGGTGACACGTTTCAGGTACTGGAGCTGGCTGGAGTCCTGAATAGAGAGTTAACGAGCAGGATTCCCCCCCCCATCCCCTCTCTCAGTATATGGCTGTGAAGACCTTCTATGTCGACATAAGCTCAAGGTTCACAGCACCTCATTGCCTTAGCTACTACCAGGCAATAAATTCTGCAGCAGGAATGAATTGGTTGACCTCGAGGGTAGCCGGTGTTGCAAGTTGCAATCTAATACCGTACATTATCCTATCTGTCTCTATTCCTCGCCCCCCACCCCCTTCACACATGCATGTCTCAGAATAAATGCAGCATTTATCCAATTTGTAAATTGAAAATAATCAACTCAAAAAACCTCAAACACTAGCGCTCTGTAGTGTGGAGGTTATTTTTCCTTTAATTATAACAGAGCTGGTGGAGCACACAGCCAGCTTATGCTTTAATAAATACAGCTGTGGTGCTCAGGTGGCCTGGCCCCCCTCTAATGCCCTCCGTCACTACTCCGCATCGATGGGGTCCTCTTAATAATTCATGGGCTGTTAGAATCGGCATGCCCTAATTGGTGGCCTGGCTTAATACTCTCAGCACTGCTGGGACCAAAACAAAAGAGATACCATTTCTTGTTTCCCCCCCTTTCCTCAGTAAAATTGAGAAAAACTAACATACATTTCTTTGGTTTTGAGTTAAAAGGTCTTTCCCCTGAAATTTAAGGAGGATCTAGAAGCAGAGAAGCTCATCCATGTCGGAGCACACAGTATGAGCACTCGAATCTAACTACCACGCTTCAAGAATGAAGGATAGCAAGATATGTTTACCCTTCTAACCAGACCCGCTCTCCTCCTGCTCCTTCTTAGAGCAGCAAGCAGTGTCGATAGATGTCGAGGTAAAAAGGGCACCTTAAAAGTGTATTCACAGTGACGATGATGCCACTGCATAATGCATTGACGTCTGTTCGGCAGTCAGCAATCACCGGCTGAGGCTTTAGGGAATATGTTTTGCATTGTATGCATTATGTAAATGCATTATACATTTATTTATTAGAACAAGATGCAGCAGTTTACATAGCATCCTACATAAAACGAAAGAAAAATAAAGAAAACAGGTGCCCTACATAGCACTGATGGGCAAAATTTAGCACTGATGCCTGCTGACATGACATCGCTGGGCTCATTAATTTTAGAGTCAAGAAGACTTAACAAATGCCTTAGAAAAACTTTTTAAAAAAACGTATATAAACAGAAAAATTATAAAATTATTGGATACAATGTACCTGTGTGTCTATCTGTGTGAGAAGTTAATAACATTTGATAGCTATCCTTTTGAAAATACTTAGCTACATTAAATTCAACGTGGGAATTGTTGCAAAATTACTGAACAAGACCGGTTTGGCAATTTAATTAAATATTGTTAATGTTAGAATAGTTTCTTAGAAAATGTGCTAGATAATAACACAGTACTATTACTGATAATCCGAATATTAAATCACATATACAATGACAAAGTCTTGTGTCAATAAATCACCAACGTGACACTGACGATGTGCGTTTACACGTGTGTCGCTACCCTTAGGGATAACTAAAAACACATCACGCGTGCACACACGAACACACATGTGCGAACAGCCGTCTTTCATTTCACTTGCGTCGGCACTAAATTTCCTCCGTGCTGCAACAAAGCGCTTTTGTTCATCAAAAACATTTCCCATTTATCCATTTACCATTTCTTCTTATCTCTGCCTCAGTTCGCCTCTCATTATTTTTTTGAATTCTCAAGTTGCCAGTCATTGTGGAATAAGCAACAGAGTTAACTATCTGCTCTGAGGAGAATTAGTCTGAAGACTCTCAGCAGGTTGCTGATGTCTGATTGTGTCTCTCCTCCCTGAGTTACAAACGCGATTTCTCCGGCTTGCTTTTAATTGCATATATTGCTGCTAAAACTGTTCCCTTGTCTCTGCTTTGAATTTCCTTCTTATCTTTATCTTTTCAGGTAAGCTTTTCCTTTTTTCATCCATTATCACTTACCCCCCAGTAAACTTAAACAGCTGCAATTGTAAACTCGGTTCTCTTCGCTACACTAAACTGATCTAGTTCACATGTTTTCTTCTTTTTTGTCCAAGCCCAGTTTTGAGAAGCTTTACTACATCAGCCCCATTCAGTCTTGGGATAAAGAGGTTCTCTTGGGCAGCAAAGTACTTGGTAAATTGTGGTAGCAAGATGATAATACGTGTATACATTAAAGAACAAAGTAAGAGAGACCTTCAGCTGATGCATTTCACCTTGAAAGCATGCTGACGAATCACTCTGAAGCCCCCTTTGTGAGGCTTCATCCTTCCCATCTCCTACTGTATGCCTCCCTGCATCCACGTTTATTAAGTTACAAGACTGCAGTCTCACCCAGAGCAACATTTTAAATGGCACTAATGCATCGCAGCGTGAGGCAGTGTAGCTGTGTCACAGCCTGTATATTCCAGACAATTAGCACCGACGAGAACGGCAAAGGGCCCTAAATGGAGAGGAAACAAATAGGTGTGGAGAAGCACTCCTTTGGATGATTCATTAAACAACTAGGCTATCAGGCCCCATGTGATTTCAGTTTCCCCTCAAAATGCTTTAATAATGTCACTTGTCTGTAGTCATCGATTTCTTCCTCCCCGGCTTGTAATTGGAAGAAGAGTAAGTGTAATCTGAAGCTGTGAGATGAGGGCAGACATTTTTTTAGATGTTAAAATCATCCCTCTTCAGTGACGCCAAATCTGAAATGATAATTTAGGTATAATGCAGGCTCATTGATTTAATTGTAATTTTGCATTTCAGTGTAGCACGTTCCGGCTGATTAACAGTGGCTTTATGTTTGAGGCTTCAATCACTTCATTAACCTTTAAATTTGATTTAATAAAATGCAACCCATTTGATATTACCTGCCTCCACGTTATAAAATTCTCCCTTTTCCAGAGACAAAGCCGAGCTGGTTTCCAATTTTCCTACCTCTATCCAGTCGAACAGCAAGGAGCAGGAAGGGTCTAATGCGATTAAACAAATGCGCTACGGCCACCTGTGAGCCAAAAACCCCACCTAACCCGGGTCATCGTGGGTGAAAACAAACAACGTTTTATTAGACGAATGATAGACACTTTGGGGGAGGCCGGGGGGGCAAAGTTATTTAACCGGACCGCTAAAACATGCACCATATCCCTTTGAGGAGATTGGATTCCAACTGCAGGCTCGGGGCAGCACCGCTGGGGTCACTCCACAATCTGCACGGGTCAGAGCCAAGGCAGCGCTACAAGCCGGTTTGACGTTCTCCATTAACTCACCCTCTCTAACCCACAACACAAACCTCAGCTGCTAAAGAGAAAAAAAAAATGAAGAAAAAGGCAAAGAGAGGACAAAGGGAACAGAACGGGAGCTACAAACAATAATACAGGATATCATTGCAGAGTCATGCTTGATGTGATGTGTGTCGAAGAAAAGATGACATTAAAATGTACAGCTTTCCAAAGAGAAATAGCCGCATTGTGAATTCAAAGAATAACAACAATTGAGTGTATTGTGCATGATATTACTGTCTGTAAAATGAAATAAAATTACAGGCTAAGAATGAGTGCAAACTACTGTATACTACTGAGGGTAGAATCATCTTATTAAACAGAATTTCCGCAAAATGAATGATATGCACGTTATAGAGTCAAAACCCTCTATAGCTGCTTCCTTCTTTAACATTCAGGCACAGTAGCTACATCTCCAGACTGTGCTGTTTGGAAACGTGATCGCAAAAGGCTTCATTTGGCCCAGACTGTAACCAACCTGGATATACAAAAGTGTAGAGAATCAGCAAACTGCCACAAGCCACAGCTTCATTTAAAACTGGACCCAACCTCGTATGACTTGTAGAAGCAGAACAACGCAGGAGACTTAAGCAAGTGGTTCTGGTATGGACCCGATGTGTTTTCTTACTGGTAGGAAACAGAAAAGCGAATGTTAAACACCGATCTGCTGTAAACGCCGCAGCACTGTGGTATCGTCAGACACAGCGTCGCTAAAGCGTTTTAGCTTCTGTCTTAGAATGACAGCGCTTGTATTCGGGCTTTGGTACAGATGTAGCAGTCTCATACCCCCCCAGACTTGACTCTACGCTTCATTTCACCCCACTTTACCGCAAGGTCTGTGTCAGTGGGAAATAGGTTCACTTTAAACAGTTACAATAAGCTCTAAAAAGAAAGTCACTACTAACAACTGCCCACTTTACAATATATATCATGTCAGCATTTACATTATCTAAAAACGTACAGCCTACAGTCATCGCATAATTACTCAAATTACTCTTTTTTTTTCTTTCTACCTCCTCTAAAACCAGACCACTCTGTCTTGAGAGCGGGACCTCACAGAAACAACATATTTAGGAACGCTGCGATGTAGATTTGTGGTGTCTGCAACAGTGATCACCTCTGTCAGAGACGTGGGGGCTGTTGATAGCCGCCAGCAAAAACAACAGACCGTGCCAGCACAATTATGCGTGTCCATTTTAACATAATATGAGGAGAACATGAGATGCGTGGGAGCGAGAGGTGACTGCTGTGTCGTCGGGGTGTGAGATTTGCGTAAATGCCTGCTTGATTGTGTATACAGATGTGTACCAGAGAAAGAATGCATCTATATGTGCACGGAGTCTATGTGTGTATGCAAGACCTATTGAATCTGGGTGTCCAAGCTTGTGTGACAAGAGAACAGGAGCTGGGATCTAAAGAACACATGTTTGGGGTTCTTTTGAGACCAGTGCTTTGACTTGATGGTATTGTTTGGGTTTGGGTAGGTATTTCAAAGGGCTGCTGGGATAAAAGACGAGTCTCTGGAGCTTACAGTTGCTACACATTTTCCATTTTATGACTCCAGCCTTTTATAGCATTAATTTTGACAGATTGCACAATATGTTGCTTTTCATGCTAGACAATAGATTACACTACATCTACATAAATTTTTTGATTTTTCCAAAAAAATGTGTAAGGCGGTTGTAAAGTTATGCATTTGAAGAAACAGTTCAACCCAAATCCAAATTGAGTTTTTTTTCCCTCAGGCCTGCAGATTTTTGATCAATATCGTTTTGGTGTGAGAAGCCTGGATTATTTTCCTTTTCTCAAATATTAACGAAGCAAACGGCACTTTACTCGTGGCATTCAAAATGCAAAAAAAAAAAAAAGGAAAAGAGACATTTGACCTGGCTGAGCCAAATCATGACCAGGTAACTCAGAAAACAAAATCCACAAACAGCGTTTTAAATGTTTTTAAGAGCGAACGATTACATCTTAGAAGAAGAAGGCACCACTAATGTTTACAGCTTCTCACACCATTACTTGCAGGAGACTCTAGTTCCTGGTAGACGATTTCTTCTGCAGGGTACTACAGTTGATGGGTGTAGACTGGTGACAGAATAATTAACCTGGTATGAGAAACCGCAGCTCCTGCAACAAACCCACATTAACATGGGGAAAACATGGCAACGGTGCCAACCACTGAGTCACTGCAAAGACCCAAAAACTGGTTCTTTTTACTGACAAGCTCCTAACATGATGTCAATGTACGCTTTTTATCATTTGTCATAGTTTATGACTGTAGTTATAGGCTATAATTTCACTGGGGTAAAACTGCATTCACACTTGCAAACATAGCAACACAAACAGTCAGATGATCAGACAGGTTGTCAAAAAGTAACGGTTTTATAGGTCGTAATGTGAGTACCATATGCCCAAAATGTAGATATATCACCCAGGAAAAGCAGGTCCAAGTACCACAACAACAAATGAATGAGGCTTAAAAGCCAGCCTGTAAACACTGATGGATGTTAACAAAAGAAAAAGTGTGTGAAATAATTTTTTGGTGTCTCTCAAATAAGATTAGAGTTGTTTAAAACATCAAAGATTGTCTAAAGGCGTATTGCACGCCACCTCTGGTCTCCATTCAGCGTGGTGGCCATGTTAGAATTAACTTACATTTACTGATGGGCAAAACTATGGAAACATGACCCGAATTGTAATAAGCCACACTATTCTTTTAAGTTTGCATGGCCATTTGCAAAAGCTTTATGATCCTTGAGAGCACATAAAACACTTATTATAGTTACAAAGATGCATGAGCCCCAATAAGAAAACCTCCTACCACTGCAGATGAGAAAAGGTTTTATTGTGACGGCAGTGGAGGGGCTGGCAGGCAGGATCAGTCAGTCAGGGTGACCTCATGTGTTTGGCACAGGGAATGCCTATCAGGTTTCCCTGTGTGCAGATTCCAGCTTGTTCGCTCTACACCATACCCAGACCCAACCCCCTTAGGCGTGTGTGTGCATGAGTGTGTATTTGCGTGGCGATAACTGCATGTGCGTGTGCGTGGGCGAATGAGATCGAAAGGTAGAGAGATAAATTATATGAGATAAATTATTCAGATCAACCATGGTTGAGAGAGAAAGAGACACTTCGGGAGGGTGAGCTGGGTGTCAGTCCCCACCAGTGAACTCTATGAACCCAATAGGGCTCCCACCCTTCCTGTTGTACAGTCCCCCCCGCCTTCTTCCTCAGTGGTAACGTAATGTTCTCTCATATTTTCTAACAGGCATGTTATATGTGAAGACTAACGTTGATCAATAGTTTTTAGGGATTTTTAATACACGAACTTTCTCTTTCATATCTTTTCATAGCCAAGATGTCTGTTTACATTTCTTTATGAAAATTCTGAATTAAGAATTAAAACTCTATCCAGGAAAAGAAAAAAAAATTACAGGGACAGAAAACAATTGAGAGTAAATAAGCTTAAGGCGACCTCAGGTTGTTGGGAAAGAAATGTGCATTCCTTAGCAGATTGCCGGCATCGTGCATAGTTTGCATGGAAGATGCAGATTTGTCTGCAAAAACTTGCTAACCAAGCACCGAGCAGTAGTGAAAGGTGAAAAAATATGTCACCAACCAAAAGCAGAGAACCTTCAACTTCAAAAGTCGTGCCTTATTGTCAAAAACAGAAACATTTTCACTTTTATTTTAAAGGCAGAAGGCTAGCTTTTGCATTTTGCACCACGCTCTTCAGTTTCACCAGCAGTGTTTCCAGACAATCTGGCATCCTTCTCTACAAATTACAGGCAAACACGACAATCTGCTAGAGACAGCAGTACAGCAATTCAACTTTTTGCAAGCAACTTCCTGCAGCCAATTGCCATCGAGTCAGGAAACACACATTTTTTCCTAGTGACCGGTTTCCCTGCAGTCACCTACCGGTCTCTGCGATGCATGACTAGAGCTTTAGAGATTTCCCAGCAAACATCATCAACCTGTTATCGTACAAACTTGGAATCAAATCCAAATGTGTAGAAACTAAAAACCACAAATTAGGGTAACCTTGTAACCTTGAGTGACCTGTTGGAGAATGGTAACCACACAACAATCACTATAGTAACAACACAGCACACACTGCCAGCAAGCCTATTAATAAAGCCTCAACAGGCTAAGAGGCTTCCTATTTAACAAATCACTGTGGCAACTACCATGCAGTTGCACCAGCAGAGAAGTGTACAACTCCAAGCACACACAGACACACATATGGGTTAAAAAGATGCAACACGCTAGTTAAAGCTGCTGTGAGAGCCAAGCATCCCCATAACCCATGAGTGGGAAATGATGGCGCGGGGGCTGCCTGCTGTAGTCAGAGTTACAGCAGTTAGGCTGCTCTCTATAACTAAACAGATCAGCAGATCATCCCGCTCTCTACAGGAGGTCTAAATAACTGGGGCGCAGAGTTCCTAGACATTTCTGAGAGACACGAGCTCAACAGTCATCTTACTGACTATACTGGATCGGTGGTGGGGAATGTTGGCTCACCATTGCCGAAGTGTTTATCCAACGTTCGAGGGAAGGTGGGGTAATGTCAGCTTAGTGATTAATTGCACGCCCAAAGTGCTGAGGACATAGAAACAGCTCTGAACGGCGCCGACTGCAGCTCCTACAAGGGTTTATTGCTTTATCGGCTGAATCCTAATGTGACCCTCTTTCTTCCCCTCCCTCTGATGGTTCCAGCGGTGCTGGAGCATCCGAAAATACTCGGCAAGGTGCCACTGTGGTTAATTGCCCAATGTAGTGTAAGTTTTCACAGTTGTGGGGAAGTTTCTACTGCATTTTGCATTGATGAGTTCGAAAAAAGAGGCTTAAGGAAACACTACAAGTGCAGCGTGTCTGCAGAGGGCTTGATACAGATCTCTGTGGGTTGATATAAAGCTCCCTATACAGCATGATTTCTCCCAATATGTTGGGGAAGCATAGCATATGGCAGTTACACAAGCATGCAGCTGTTGTTTTTGGGGGCTAGAAATAAATAATGGATATAAGTCTTCCACGGGGTACTCAAGACAGCTAATGAGAGAGAGAAAGCAGACAGGGAATTAGTAACTAACTGTTTTTCAAAGCCAGTGTTTTCTAACATTTTCATAAGAGCCCAAGGACAAAAAATACACAAAGATAAAAACATCAGTATTCATCAGCATTTAAAGTACACAAGCATTTGAATTTATTCCAAACTAGCACCAGAAATATATTAATATAGACACAAAGAAAGATTTGTCTTAAGTGCACATAAAAGCACTGATTCCTGCATGCACTCTCTCCCTTTCTCACACACATACTCAGTCCTAAACCTTCTCTCAGAAATGTAGGTGACCTTAATAATTTAGGGGGAAAGGGGAGATAGAAGAGATAGCATTTGGCTCTGTGAAGACCGTACAGGAAGAAACCAGTGTACTGCATCAAACCTTCCAATAGGTTTGTCATTTTCAGGCATTCACCCGCTGTAATGTGAACCCTTACCCTCTATTGTGCGCAAAAGGTGGTGTCGGTAAGGCGACATGATTAACTGCTGAAAAGGCAAAGAACCGGCATCTTGTATGGAGACCACATATCATAATGACACTTTTTAATTCTGTTGCCAATGGCTGTTTATGTGCTACTAATTACTGGTGAAGAATAATAATCTCTCCTCCAATTGGACTCTATCATGCCAAGGGCTTTCTACCTTCCTCGTCTTTCCATTTATCCTGGTTTGCGACTCTGCTGGCTCAGCTTGCTCTCTGCATCGGAGTCCTTGCAATCTAATTCATGCCGCCTACCTGTCCCACTCAGTGTTTTTCCATACGCTGACTAATGTGCACATGTTGTGGCCTCAGAAGCGGCTGGAGAAGTGGAAGGGGCTGCCAAAGAAACCATTCAGGCAAAATCTAAGAGGGTGGCTCGAGTCATTTAACTCAAATAAAGCTGGGAGAAAGGCCTGTTTGCTCTTGGTAATCCCCCACTTGCTCGACAAGGCTTCGCAAGGTTCATCTGCTGCGCTAAATTGGTGCACGTATTCTTATTTGTATAGGAGCTCAAACTGGCAGCCATTCAAGCCCTCATGCCTATTTGCTTATCCTCATTCATGGCAGAATTGGCTTTTTCCGGAGCCATTTTTCAAGCTATGCGTGACATGGTATTTTCATTGAGCTTGCCACTACTAATGCAGCTGCGCAGAGTAAATGTTGCCGGCAGCCAGTATGTGTGTTTAGAAGAGGGGCAACCAGGGCCTCCTACTGTAATCATAGCTGAAAGGCTACACTACTATTTGCATGTCTGTAGCTGGGGTTTCCTCCAGTTTCCACATCTAAATATCTTGGTGAAGACACCAGGTCATCGGTTTGTGCAGCCACAATGGAAATTAATGCAAATTCCTTAAAATGGGATGTACACGGGCAAATAGTTTTGTTTACTTGCCAGGCTATGACCTCATTAGGGAAATGAAATACCACACTGAAAAAAAATATGTATATATTGGTGATAATTCCGCTGTTTTTGTCTCTAAATGAAAAAAATAGAAAATAATACTTTTGTTTTGCATCTTAATAGAATAAACACTGTCACCTCGTCTTTATTTACCAGCCACAAAGGAAAGCTGGTACTGTTTTCAGTTTAAGATTCTGTAGGTCAACATGGTAAAATGTGGCCTTTAAGGAAGCAAGAACTACCACAAAGGAAATTTTGAGTAACTTAGTAGGTGTCAGATGAAGTCATGACATGTCAAAATAAAGCTTAATAGACCGGTCACAAGATAATCTCTACTTTGACTCTGAATTCACGATGATGAGGTGCTAGTATACATAAACATGTCTGCTTTTGATAGAGACCATGAGCCTCTGGCAAAAGTTTCTCTGGACTTCGGGATCAGCACGGGCAAACAGTCTTTAAAGCACATCACATCTACGAGGGCTTCAAGTGATTAACATATTAAATTCACAACACTACCACTCGTGACAATTATATTATGAACTCATTAGGAAAGGAGAGACCAGGGCCTCCTACTGTCTGAAGAGATGATAAAGAGACATTTAGGTCTGATTAGGTATGAACATAAAAAGCAGTCATGGGCCTCCTACAGATGCCCTCAGACAAGAAGGTGAAAAAGCAGTTCTGCTGCACTCGGGGGCCATACAGAGATCCTCTGGTGCAGTGCTCCTTAAGCATGCGCAGGAGCTACTCATTAACAATACAGGAGCAATTACCCTGACTGAGTCTGAGTCACACTCAGTGAATGCGACCATGCCAAGCAACCACCTCCTCAACTTCTCCAACCCTTCAAACTCCTTGTCGTTACACCACCTACCCGACTGCTGGTCACGTGAACTTGCATGCCGACGGTAGAGCAAAAGATACGGACAAAGGAAGCTTCAGTTACACTCGAGTAACACTGCCTGTCTCTCACGTCTTTGCTTCCCCTGCCTCGCTTTCCTGCAGCACAAGGTTTTTATCCTTTACAAGCAGCTTGCTCTCCTTTGCCTGACCAATATTCTCTTATACCCCTTTGGTCTCAACAGCTTTCCATCTCACTTGGAGGCAAAGCAGATTCTATTTTTCTTTTCTCTCCTACGGATGCATTTTCTATCCGTTTTCAGGGTACCAACTGTAGAAGCTCACAATTCGGTCAAACATGCTGTGAAATGTCTATAATAAACACAGGTTTCAAGGGCCGGACTGCATATTGACTTTTAAAGAGGAGCCTGAGTACTGATAATGTTGATAGGTACATTTTAAGATATCTAGATATGTACCAAGGCAATACACTTTATATCAGTAATGAATACATTAACAGTCTGATGTTGCATTATATAAATACTTTTTTGCATCGTAAAGCTGGAATTAAGATCGTAATGCTCAATTGTGAATGTCATTAAAAGGTTGTATCCAAGAGTGGAAGGCCCCTTACTCTGTCTCTTAACTCTTTACCCCTTGAAAGCCTACTAGGAGTAACCCTTGAAGCTCTTTTCTGAACCGAGTGGTTTCTGTCATATATCAGGCCTCCCTTTAGAGCGAAATGACTAGGTTTGCATCAGAAGTTAGTGAGGGTGTTCTCCGCCTATGAAGCTGCCCTTGGAAAACCCCGGAAACTATTCTAACGGTGATCAAATCACACCTTTATTTATCTATCCCGAGGTGTCAAGACTCATCGTTATGGGTACGGGGGAGGGTGTCAAATGTCGCTTTTATGGGGGAAAGAGTTAACCAGCATCATAAACTGCAGTTTAAAGTTTGTGTTAAACTTTGCGCTGCGGCTCACGGTTCACAAATCTTCTGCCGTGAAACGGTGCGTCGTAATCGCCATTTAACTGTGCCTTAAGAAGAGAAACTATGGCGATATACAGCAGGCAGCCACTTGCAACAGTCAAAAAGAAAGCTTTAAAAGCAAACATATTCTGGATTCAAACCTGCTGGTCAGCTGGGGCCTTTCTGTGGTAAGCTTGCGTGTTCTTCCTGTGTATGCAGAGATGTTTTGCAGTTGTGCTTTTCCAAACAGGAAGGGAAATCATTTCTTTGCATGTTATGCTGAGCGCAGTTTGTTTTAATAAAAATGTTTGCGACATCTCACATGTGGCTTCTGCTTTCATCTGAACGTGTAGCTCCCATTGTGGAGTGCTGATTTATATACTGAGTATTTGGTATAAAAAAATACCAGTTCTATGTCGAATCGCTGTCAGGTTCTTGACAGTGATCACAATCGTATTCTCTGAAAGATTTCAGGTGATTTTTTTTTTTTTATATATACCTCACACATTCTTCTGTGTATATTAACGGGGTCTACACTGTTTCTTCAGCCACTCACGTCATCTTGCACAGATGGCAGGACACCAGGCTGAGCAGACAAAAGAAGCTTCCGGAAATAAAGTAAGAGGCACGCAAAAGCGACCAAGGATGGAAAAAGAGTAATTATAAAGACAACATGAAAGAGAATTTAAAGATGAGGGGAGTCTTGGCAAATAAAAAGGGGAGCAAGAAAGAGTGATTTGAGAATAAGTGAGGGGATATATAAACAAAGATGAAAA
>VUQR01001763.1:0-11128 GCA_015108515.1 Hemichromis elongatus | reverse complement strand
AGGAAAAAAAAAAACAAAAGAGAAAAAAAACAAAAAAAAAAAAAAAAAAAAAAAAAGTACCCCGCCATGCTCAGATGCAAAACGAGAGACTGAAAGCAGAGCATGAAAATGCCAGGCAAGACCCTTGCCAGAAAAGCAAGAGAGTAAAACACTGGGCCAGACTAGACAGCTCCAGGCAGAAAGCATGCTACAGAAAGAATCACTAGTAAGGAAACAAGAGAGAGAAAAGCAGGTATATTTGTAAACCCCACTGGTGGGTTTGAGTGGCACATCATGTGTCTTGTTTCATATGGCTCTAACTAAGCGAATATCTTTTCCGCTCCTCTCCGTCTCGCTTTTTTGTTGGCTCTGCATGCCTCTGTCTCTCTGTAGAAAACACAGAAAGCCCACTCCAACAAAAAATGTGTTTCATTTCAGTTCCTTATAAGGAAGAAGCTCCGAATCCTAAGACAAATCATTTTGATGAATGGGAAAAATCTTCGTTGCGTGTGCACACGTACCGCTGACCACCTGTGGTTCGCATTTTGGTGATGCACTAATGATACCGGGAAGAGCTTATATGTTTGTTTGCCTCTTCTCACAACAGCAACCTGGGTAGCAGAAAAGCCAGGTTTTCACTGCACCACCTTCCGCCCCACATTTCACCACACGCAGGTAGGAGTATCTCCGTCTTGCAGTACAGACTAGAGTCACCCGTTATCTCCAGATGGTCAGGGGAGGAGAGCTCAAAGACGAGATTCCCTGGGGCAAGAAGTCCAGTGCCAAGAACATCATTTTATATTTTAGCCTATTGTGAAGAAGCAATACATGACCTGGTTTTAGAACCTTTACTTTGAGCACTAGACCATTTAATCACTTTGTACTACAGACAATAACTGTCTGTAACTCCTGACTTCATAAGTGTCAAACTTATTAGCCGACTTGATTTGTATGCACATACTGATGCCGCTGCCAATTTGTGCTTGTAAACCATGCTATGCAGTAAAGGCACTCGTGTAACATTGCTCCAACATTTCTAATCCCCTCAGTGCTCCAAAGCTAATACAGAACAGGTTCCACTTCCCATCTCTGGAGACTATAAACATGTTTCCTCTCCTCTTTATGTTCCTCCATTCCTTCCACTAACAAAATGTGGATCATTCTTCAGAGAGCACCCTGGTAAAGCGGCTGTAGTGACACGCGGATGGCGCCATGCAAAGAGCCAGAACTCAGCACCAGGCTCAGTGGTGTTCTGAATAAAAGGGTCATGAGAAGCAGTAAAGCAAACACATTTTTAATGCAAGGGTGTGCAGTTAGGGCTTGGCTGTCATCTGACAAATGAGAAGTGCTCAGAGTACATCCACTGTAGAGTGTTTCTGAGTGTGTGTGTGCAGACAAAGGACAGAGAGACAGAGAAAAAACAGCATTTTCTGTTTCATTAATTGACACAGCGAAAATTTAAAGCTGGGTGAAGCTTTAATACACACTTACCCTCAGTGATACTGTTCCTATCTTTTAAAGCCGCCCAAAAATATATATATAATCTAAAAAAAAGCAAGCTTCCTGACCCTGTGAAGTAAAAAAAAATTAGGAAAACATAAAAGAATAAAAAGAAAGGCAAGGCATAACTCTTGATGAAAGCTCAGAATAAGCTAAGAGAGAATGCATGACGGGTTAATCTGCATCAAGGCAGGGGAGGTATTTTGTTTCAGACAGTCAATTATGAAGTGCACATCAGGACTTACAAGTGGGAAAATGAGTTACCGTACCCGTTTCTTTTGTACAAATAAAAACATATCATCTCCCAGACTTAAAGCACGGCTCGGCTTAAATAAATGTAATTTAAAACACGCACTTTTCCAGGCATAAAACTGCAAGATAGACTTTTCGGCACAGAGTCACGTCGACAAGACAAAAGAAACTAAGCCACGTGCTAATTTTTTTGCCGCCGACTGCAGATTTAATAACACATTTTGGAAACAGGTTTCCTTTGACCCTCTTTGACTTTGCTTGCTCTCAGAGTATATGGAAACCTGCCCTCCCTTCTTGTTGTCCACATGTTTCTCTTTTTCCTCTATTGAGGCATTAAAGAAGGATTTAAATGGCTTCCCTGTTATTTCTGTAGCACAATGGATCAACCTGTATAATGTAACCTAACCCTTTCCCCCTTGCTTATAGAAAGCCCGTCCCTCCCTCCTCACAGTATCTACTTCTCCACACTGTGCCTTTTTCACACAAAAACAACCTTTCCCTCCACTGCTTCCTCCATCTATAAAGAATTAGACAGAGTATTAATGGTGCCCATGGCAGGGGCAGACTCAGGCACAGATCCTCTCAAAGGGCTCCATTGACTGGTGTTTACTTAAGGCCAGAGACATTAGCCGCTGCTACTTCAATCTGCTCCTCTCGGCGTCTCAGATTCTGTACTGTAACAAAGTGACCTGCCCGGCACAGTGTATGTGTCAGAGTGTGTGTGTCTGTTACGGTCTGACAGCGCGTGATCATTGACGGTAAGCGTGTAATGACCGAGCCTGTCGATGGTGTAACAGCACAAAGGTACAGCCGTGTCAGTCCAACAACGCAAAAGTCCACTAAATGTCACAACAGAGCCAGAATTTACCGCCGGTATTCAAGGCAAATTATCGCTAATTTGAGAGTCCCTTTTGTGCGTTGTGTGCGTAATAATGAAACTGAACCGAAAATGCCTGTCACTGAGTGAGAATGAGATATAACTAACAGGCACTTAGTGCGCACATTTGGTTGGAAATGGTATTCTTCCCTAAACACCATCATGAAACAACAATAATTGATCTGTGTGCAGTAATTGTTCTCGTGGGTGAGGGGAGGGGCCAGGCTGGGTCCTGGGCGAGGCATTTTACTGTAATTTTCTCATTTGTGATGCACATCTATTACCCATCATTAAAGTTGAATGCACAGCAAGCTGTGAACAGCACTAAGGATCACGCTCACATGGAAAGACACAGGCTGAATAAAGGCTGAATTTCAGCAAATGACTCCATGGACTGATCATCTGGGGAATAGACAGAAATAGGGCCTTTAAAGGATCCTTTCATCAAAGCTACATCCTGCCAGCTCCCCCTAGCCATAACCTCATATAAAAGCCACACACACACACTAATGTGAACACACAGACACACAAGTCCTCTTTCAGGAATCAATAATTCAGCTAAAGAGAAGCACATGCTACGCCCCACTGCACTAATCAATAGAAAGCCAAATGTTATTGTTTCATCTCATTCTCTGACTTTCACATTCTAGTCTGGGCTGACTAGCACATGCTGGACAGCATCAAAGAACTCCATTAAATTAAAATATAATACACAAATACAAAGGGGACAAGGGGACCCGAAATTTAGGAGGCTCCTCGCTTTATCCTGATGTGCCGTGATGCTGGTGTTTGTTCCTTTTGCCACAATATTTCTGTTAGTTGCAAGTGAACGCAGATGCCCTATAAAGATTCTATGCATAAAATCAAATGAGTCATAACAGAGGTGACAGAAAGAATAGTAACAATTTTCTCTCTGCCTCTCCCAATCTGCGTGCTCTCTTGGGAGACTGAGGCTATTTATTGATTAAGCAGACTTGTATGATTAGGGAGTGAACGAAGACTACTGTGTATCCAAAAAGAGAAGCTTGCAAGGAATTTGCATGTACTCTATGTGTGTGCAAATGCTTGGCCAAAGAGAGTGTCATGTGATTTTGTCAAGTGGTGTGAACTTGCCAGCCAAGGCCCTTCTCCCCTCTCTGTAATCGAGCCATCAATGATCATTAATGAGAGCGTGAGATAGCTCTCCACAGCCCTCTTGGCCACACTGCCTAACGCTCTGGCCTCTCTCCCAGGCTTCCTTTCTCCTATTGACCCCATCTGTGGCTCTGTCATACGCGCCCTAAAGGCCACTAGCCACTCTAACTAACCGTAAAAATGAATATGAACGTCAGTTGCTTAGTTATACGTGGAAATGTACGCTTCCGTTGCACTGCATACTCCACTTTTGTTCTCGTTTGCACGACGCAGAACCCTAGCGGCTCGCTCAAGGATGCATCAAACGCTGACAGTGGCAAGATCGGATCTGTGCTGACCTTGGGAGTGAACTGCAACACGGGCGATGGAGCAAAGGGGTCCTGTTGCAAGAGAGCAGGAGAAGTAGGGGAGACAGAAAGAATGGAAAAGAAAACTAGGAAGGAGGGAGGGATGAACGGATAGGGAATTGAGGGGCATGCTTTGATTGAGAGGCTCCCAAGATGAGCAACTCTGAGATATGAGAAAGGGGAGGGAGGAAGAGGGGGATGATGGAAGGGGTAGGGGAGGGTGGCGTGAGGGAGAGGGAAGCCATATGGCAGCAGTACAAATGTATTAAACTATAAATCAGGGGGAAAGCTAGTGGACTGCCAGGTGGGGCCGCAGTCACGTCCTCCCAGCTGGAGGTGCAACGGTTCACAATGTAGTTCAGCACGGAAAAGGATGAAAGCATCACTGGTATTTTGCCTTTTTAAACTTTTTCTAACATTTTTCCTTGTATATATTTCTTAAACACATTTTATTCCTCTTTTTATTTCCTTGAAATAAACGGGGTGAAAGTGGCACATTGATTCTTCCAGCTGAGCTTTTGAAATGATGCCAAAAAACGGCTCTCGTTTGAAAAGACCACAAAAATAAAATATATTTTATTCTTTTACACTTGCGGCTGCTATGGTCCATGCACTCCGTTCTTTCAGACACGATCTCACATGGGGCAGTTCCTTTAAAATTTACTTAAATTATTACTCCACACTTTAAATTAACCTCAAACATCCGGTGGGACTCAGGGATGAGCGGCTTGACTTTTCCAGATCAAAAGTTAAAAGTAAAGGTCACTAGTTTCTGTTTGACCAGGAATCCAGAAATCAGCTATGCCTAAATTTTACACATCTTATGAAATAAATAATGAGGGGTAACAATCATTATCTTAAAAAGACACATTGGGACCTAGCTAAACAGTTCCAGAAGTATTTGGACTGTATAAACAGAATTTTTTGAGTAAATGGGTTCAACAAAAGTGTTGCTTTAACCGTTTTGTGATCACAATCATTTTGTTTTGTGCTGCGATCATGTGACTGACTTGGACAAGAAAAAGATTATCCCATTTCTTTGGGTTTCTTCACAGTATGCTTTGGGTCCTTATCCATTTGGGCTGTCCGATCAGCTTTGCAGCATCTGACTGAATCTGAACAGAGAGTACAGCTCTCCACGCTTCAGAATTCATCCAGCTTCTATCAGCTGTCACATCATCAATAAACACTAGCGGCCCGGTTTCACTGGCAGCCATGCATGTCCATACTATAACACTGCCTCTAGTGCACTTGACAGATGATGTGATATGCTTCCGATCATGAGCCGTTTCTTTCTTTCTCCACAATTTTCTCTTCCCATTATTCTGGTACAAATTCATCTTGACTTCATGTGTCCAAAGAAATTTTCTTTCAGATCTCTGCAGGGACTTTTAGACATTTTTTGGCTAAAAGTCTAGTCTAATATGACTCAAGTCTAATGTACTAGAGAACAAAAAGTTCTTGAGTACAACCAGTCGTTTGCTCCATTTTGCAGACCCACCGAATTTGCTTTCATGAAGGTGTCTCTTGAACCATGCCCAGCACTATGAGAGTGTTCTTGACTTGGGTAGATGTTGTGATCTTTCAGTCTTTTTGGTGTTCCAGTGAATTCTATCTTTTTAAGAAAAGCAACCAGATTGTTGTTTTGGCTCACCCAAGTTTTTTTCCTCTCTCTTTGATAGGCTTATCTTTTTTCAGCCTACTGACGACCTCCTTCACTTTCACACCATATTGACAGTTTCAATAAACAACTCCTAAATCAAAGTTCAACACTTGGAATTGACTCAAGATCTTTTATTTGTATAATTTGTCAAGGAATAACAAGGGAAGAGGGCACACTTGGCTTCGAAACTTCGTATCCATAAACTTTCTAATAACTTTTTGCGCCTCTGAAATCAGCTCTGCATACAGCTGATTCAGTTCTATTGGCGAACACCTTGGATCGATTAAAAATCCATTGTGTCGGTGTACAGAGCCACAAATAGGAAGGAGGTGTCATTGTCCAAATACTTAAACTGCCATTGCACTCTGCAGTGCAGCTGTGAAGCAGTAAACTATGTTTTGATGACATTAAAAAGTAATCAAGGCTGAAGAAAATAATAAATATGCTAAATATTTTATTGGCAACTTCAAGTACTCTGAGAATTGGGGGACAAATTTGGGTTGGTACTTTTAAAAAGTAATAAATCCATCATATCAATCATATTTGATTGACAAATAAAAAATAAATAGATAAAAATAATAAAATAGCTATTTTTTTTTCTTTATAATAATCGCATCAAATTCATTTACGGTTTAATAACCAAATGAAATGCAAAAAAATTATATTTAAAGTTCAACTAACACCTGCAGCTTTTTCATCGATGTGCATCACACTGTCACAATAATGGCCAAAAATTAGTGTTACACATATGGTAGAAAAACAAATAGAGTAATCCCCGAAAGGCTTCCATTTTAATCCCTTGATGATGTCTGGGTAGTGTGCCCAGCCAGTGTCCTGGCAGCCATCAGGGCCCAAGCCTGGGCGTCCATCCCAGAGGCACTGATGCATACTATAACTGGAACAAACACAGGCGGCCGTCCTCATGCCTGCTCTGTGTCACAGCCGCACTGCCATAGAACGAAAGGGTCCATAACCCATTTTTCTCATCTTTGCAGAAATCTACAATGGGACATTTATGCTGTTTAGTGAATTTAAAATGACCTACATTTAGTTTGCAGGCAATTAATAAATGTTTAGAATCTTTCATTTACTTAATCTATTGCGGCACAATAAGAGATTCTGCTTGATAATTTTGATCAACAAAATTCCCCTGAATCTGCTAAAACGTATTATTTAACATGTTACACTTCACAACATCTCTTTAGGAGCTCAGCAGTAGGCAGATTAGGTATAGATGGAGGTTACTGGACAGCTCCTGGTTATGCTCTACTAGGCAGGAGAGTAGACCAAAGCCTCCAGCCTTGATCCCTAAATCCTTGATCATTCACTCAGTGACATATATGCACACATACATAGAGACACACACACACGCATGCACGGAGCGGCATAAACATCCGAACTCCAGTGAGGTTCCTGCCATCACAACCATCGCAGCCAAGGCCAACTGTCCACCAAATCCCATCACCACTCAGAGATGAGAAGGGGAGGCGGGGGGTTGTTTAGAAGAGAGGGAGGGTTGCTGTGGATGAGGAAGAGTGGGAGGGAAACAGGACAAGAGTGTAGGAGTAGATGAGTGGGCTTTAGAAATGAAAGAAGAGCAGAAGAGCAGCATACCTTGGTCTGGAGATAGTGGGGGTAGTAGTAGGTGTACTGAGGGTACATTGGCTGCTGCTCCAATCGCTTGCCCATGTAGCTGGAATCCTTAGCACTGAGGCAGGGAATGGTGACACGGGGGCGGGAGCTGCCAAGTAGCTAGCAATGGGATAGAAGCAATGAATGGACTGTGCAATTCCTGTCTTTGCTATCCGCACCGCTGTGTCACTCGCTGATCCCTCCAGGGAGAAAGCAGGATTTGCGTGTCGGACAGTGGCCGGGAGAAGGTCTGCCTCTGATGAGGAAGCTCCTGACGAACTGTGTCTTACCGGTCCGGGGAATCAGTACCCAGGCAGATGCTCACTCAGTCTCACACTCTTGGATCAATGCAAATATTTCCACAAGTGCTAGAAGCAAGACAGGCGTGTTTTACAGAGGCTGCTGTCGGATATTAACGCCTAATAAGGGTGAGGTAGAGGAAGAAGAGGAAAGAGAAGACGCGAGGAGGTGCAGGTGGCAGTAGCTCTGGCAGTCCAATAAATGTTAGAAAATGGGAGAAGAGGAGGAGGAGGAGAGGAGGAGGAAAGGAATGGTAAGGAAAACGGGAAAGGACGTATACGTTCACTTCTCTATTTAAGCTGTTTCACTCCAGTCTTTTTGCCTGGGCTTTAATCTGTCTCTCTCTCTCTCTATCTAGCTGCCCCTCTCGCTCCCTCTTTCCCTCTCTTACATATACGCGCGCACACACACACACTTTCTCTCTTGCCTCTGTCTGATTCGACGATGGCTGCGTGCTGTCCTGTGTGACAGAGGGGAGATATCCTCAGCGCCGTCAGATGCACTTTGTGCAGGGAGGAGAGTCACAACACGAGAGCTGAACACAGACACGCAAAGCAATTTCAGTCCGTAACGGTTGAGCCAGCGGGAGGACAGATAACAGAGAAAAGATCCCAGTTTCTAAATGATGTGACACAAGCATATATATGTATATTTTTAAATCCACCGGTCGGTTATTCAATCCACTGAGTTCCAGCTAGTAGATGAGTGAAAAAAAGCCCCCACAGTGACAGTGTCCCGGGTGCCCAGTGGAGAAGGAGTCCCTCGTCTGCGATCCTCCCTCTTTCTGCTCTTGTAAAATGTGTTCCTTATTTCTTCCTTGGCTCTCTCACTCCTCTAAGCACCCTGCCTCATTCTCTTTCTCTCTGTCACACAGCTGCTCTCTCTCTCTCTCTCGCGTGCGCTTTCTCTATTACACAGTCTCTCAGCCTCTCTCTCTCGCTGTTTCTCTGTCTCTCTATCTCGCTCTCCTTCTACTCCACACTGACAGGGTGGTAAAGGGGGCTCGTCCGAGGTTGCGAGCGGAGCTGACTGCCTCCTCCTTCTCCAGCCCAGCTGGTGGGAGGGTCTTGAGCAGATCTGTGGGAAGAGGGATCCAGACACAGACCAGCGGGCTGCAGCGTTTCCACAACCTGGGATAACGCAGGGAATAGGAGTGGAGGCGAGAGGGGATGGCGCCAGCGCGAGCAGTCGATTCCCCCTACTGGCTGCACAAGGAGCTACCACCTGGAATACTTTGTCTTCACTCGGATGCTTTTGCTTCCCAATCTTAGCCGATTTCAACTTAAAAACCAGTTGTGTTCAATAAATGACTTTACGTGTGTATTTATTCAGAATCTAAAAGTATTTCTGAGCTATTTGTTAACTATAGATCCGATCATTTCTGTTGTAGAAAATGTAAATAAATTTTAAAAAAGCCAAGATTTCCAAACTGTCTTTATTTAATTGTAGGAAGTATAGGGACAGTGTATAAACTTTTAGAACCAATCAAAAAATATGTAAAGATCATTTTTTACTTTCTTTAATTAAAGATATTATTTGGAATTTCACGGCACTTAAAATAATCCTTCATAATCTCCTTGTAACGCATCAGTAGTTTTTAGGGACTGAAGACCATTTTGAGAATAAAATATTCCCCCAATCCTGCTAAATATGCATCCCTGAGTCTTTGTGTTTGTTGTACAATTCTGCAAACTGTATTTAGTTGTCCGGATTACTTGAAGACCTGTTTACATGCACGCTCTTCTACTAGAGATCCATCCTTGCTGTAATACAGGCAGAGTGTGGTCTTGTTGAAATAAGCAAGATTGTCTCTGAAAAAAAAAAAAATGTTGCATTGGATAAACGATATACGTCATTCAGCTTTATTGGAGCCTTCACAGATGTATAACTAACAATGTCATACACACTCAACTAGTCGACTTTTTACCAGTGTCGTGATTACAGGTCAGATGGATCATCTTGTCTTTGGTATTTTTGCTCTCTTGTCGCTCTTCTCTTGCTCATTTTTCATCTCCTGTGTCTGCTATCTCAATTTTTTTTTTTAAATGAGTTGCTTAAATTCAAAATTGAATTTATGATTTCTTTTTTTTCTTCGGTTTAACATTTATTACATTGTCAGACCCAAAATGTAAATCGACTCTTTTTAGAAAACATTTACACACCATCCTGAAATACTTGTATGTCATCGGCACCCTCTGACTATACAATGAGTAATTATTGTGCCAAGTGAAAGAGTCCAGTGAAAGCCGCTTCCTGTGCAGCATTAAATCTCTTTTGATTGACCGTGACCAAAAACATCACAAAAAGAGCATTTGGTCAATTCGGAGAGCGTTTGCCTGATCACAAGTAACCGCAGCTCCAATCACATCTGCAAACAAGATTAAACACAGTGCTTATGAAGTCCTACAACGTTTTTTTGTCACACGCGCACGTCCACAAGAATGAACAGCCACAGACTGAATGTTCTCGAGAGTATCTCGATGACGCTGAGGCCACAAGTTCAGGAGCCTCATTTTTCACTCAATTAGCAAATCAGCTTGGGTTTCATTTAAATTACCTGCCATGAGAACTGAAGAAAACTGCAGCCAAAAAGTACAACATGAAATTACTGGACTGAAAACAATTACATTTGGGCAATTTCCACATCTGAAAATAGACCCCTGACTTTGATGAGTTTAGTTTTGCATTTCATCTGTTCTACTTCAGAGCGTTACACAAAAACCCACGAGGCTGATGTCTCCTTCTCAAAAAAATAATAGCCTAATTACAAATGTCTAGTGCAGTAACACACTCAAGATAAGTGATTTCAGCTGTAAAACAAACAAAAAAAAAATCACAATGCAGTATGATAAAAATTAATTCAGCCACATCTGTATGTCACATAATGTAAGTTGCAATGGAAACTGTGTTTGCTTAAATCAGACACAGTAAATTGAATCATTGATAACACTTTGCAGGTCAAATTTAAATAATATGGTGTAAATGTCACTTTTTTTTCTTTCTCCAGACTAAATCTATACCAGCACAAGAATCTCGTGGACCAAAGGAAGGCACAGAGAGAAAGGGCACCTTTTTACAGACATGGTGAAGCAAATACAATTATCAGATAGGTCACTTTTATCTGAAGGAAAAGAGTCGAGGCTGATATTGATTGTGGATTACCAGATTAACAGTCTTTGGTTCAACTGGGCACAAACTCTGAGCAAATGTGGAAAGATCTACTGTACAGAACACAGAGGAAGACGGGAAAACGGCCAGTGAAGAAAGTAGCTGAGGAGAGGATACAAGTGAAAATAAGAGGAAAAAGCACGAAAAACATTCATTTGTCTTCATACATCAGTGTGCCACTTGTTTGTATTTTGTACAGAAGGAGCATTGTTTTTGTATTGTCATTCTAAAAACTTCATGTAAATATACTGATAATGTATGTTAGCTCCTACAATT
>VUQR01001762.1:3824-22302 GCA_015108515.1 Hemichromis elongatus | reverse complement strand
ACACAATTAGCATGCACACACACACACACACACACACACACACACACATTATTTACCTTGTGCATGTGTGTGTGCTTCCTCCCTGGTGTGCAGTGTGTATCCGCTGTACAACAGAGCTGTCAGCAGAAAGCTCGGAGCAGTGAGACGAGCTCGGCCGCTCGGTTCTCACACTGCAACGCTACAACAAAAATCACAAAGAGCTCGAATTCATTTCCTACACGAGTGTCGCTCGTATCACGTGCACTTTTTGTTCAACCAGCAGAGAAACTCACTCACCTTCACGAGGTGGTCACATTGATTTATTATTGATTTCTTTCAAAGTTCAGCTGTTCATACATTTACTTGTAAACTACTGAAGAGTAAAAGCTCTGGAGCTTCAGTATAAGCCCTTAAACACTTGCTGCTCCGACTCTGAAAGCTAAAGAAAAAACTTTATTTACTTCATTTAAAACTAACCTAAATAAAAAAGGGACGTTTTGCATGTGAAGGAGATACAGCCACTTATTTCATAATCCCACGTGGAGGTGTTCCCTCCACCTCGGTTACAGAGCTGTTACCAACTCACCTTTGAAACTTAATAGTATAAATAAAAGTGCAGATCCATGTAAATGATCAGTTTGTAGAAAATTTGTGAATCACATCGATTTGATTTGCAAAGGCAAGTTTATTTATAGAGCACAATTCAACAGCAAGCTGATTCAAAGTGCTTTACAGACACATTTAGATAAACAGTAGTTAAAATGTAAGCTTTGCAATGTAAGCTTAAAAGTGAAATGCGAAGTGCGGATTTGGTGCTTTATTCAAATGCAGCAGAGTACAGGTGAGTCTTACACCTGGAGCTGGACTGATGTGGTCCACTGTTTTGGTCTTAACAAAATGTTTTCACTTTAGGAGTGAAATTATTCACCGGACCTTTTTTGTTCACAGTGGACATGTCAGTAGGAAAAAAGCTCAGGAGATCCTCCCTGGACGCTCGTTCACGGTCTGTTATCACTCGTTAGGCACCGGTTTTTACCTCTGTCCCAGTAAATGTGTAACAAAAACAAGCTTAAAATTGCCATAATATCTGAGTGTGTCTGTGAGAGCAGATGAGCTCAAATGTTCGAAAGAAATAAAAATCAAACAGAGCAAATCAAAGCAGACAGAAAGAGATTTAATGCATGAAAACCAGCTTATATACACATCAGCTCAGTGGCTCCACTCTGTCTGCCTCCGACACAAAACCAGGAAGAAAATAAGGAAAATGCAGAGTGGGAGGGATCATCATGTGTGAAAAAAAAAGTTTGTCTTTTTAGCAAATTAAAATAAATTAAAAGAAGTGCTCTGGCCTGCTGACTTCTGCCCATGAAGCTGTTTTTGCTTGGCTGGTGGTGTGGAGGTTTACCTGCTGAAAGAGCTTCCAAACATGTTTCCTCTACCTGTAGGAACCAAATTGAACCTGCTCTTCCAAACAAGCTCTGATAAATAGCCCACCAGCTTTCTGAGATATATATATATTAAAAAATCTGACCTTGCACATATATGTGTGCAGCACACGTGTGTTCAAATATTATCAGGCCTGACTTTCTGTAGACGTACTCGCTGTGACGCAGTGACTCTGGTTTGCTGTCAGGTGAAGCTGGAAAAACTGTAATGTTTCAGTGATGTCTGAAAATGTTCTTTTAAACCTTTTTTCTTGTTTCTCACCTTCATCATCCTCTCCCTCCTCTTTTCCTTCTTGCAGCAGATCTCCCAGCTCCTCTCTCTCCTCCACCAGGGTCAGCTGCAGCCCAGACCAAACTTCCGTGGAAACAAATACTCTCACCGCAACGGCAGGTCAGTGAGACTCCTCCTCTCCATCCTCCTCCTCTGGAGTGCAGACGCAGCAAAACAAAGCCAGATCCCAGAGCTGCTTCTATCTGCTGTAAAACCAGATGTTGTACTCAAAGTTTACTCTAAATACAAATACATTTACATTCTGTATGTATATGAATTTAAACTGCTGTAAAACGTGTGGAGCCTTAAAAATGTGTAATGAAAAAATCTGGGTCAATCAGCTGAAAACGAGATTAGTGAAGAATCCCGTCTTTAAACTGACAGCGATAACACAGAGCGCTCCGAGTTGTAACTCTGATCAGATGCCAGCTCGTGATTTCAATTCAAAGATTAATGACGTTTTCTAGTAGAAGCGACGGCACAGTGGACATGCCAGCACGGTGTCTTCTTCAAAGTGTCTTTATTTCATCCTTTAAGGCCTCGGTGTTTGTTGTTCTTGCTAAAAATGTGGCCGGACACTAACACAGGTCACCACGGGTCTCTTCCTGCTGATATCCTGAAGGAAAGATCCCGCTGTAGATCCAGAACTCGTTTTTCCTTTAATCAGAGGCTCTTCTCAGAGCCAGATGGCTGCTGCGCTCCCTGATGCAGTCTTCCTCTGATTGCAGCGCAGAGAGAAACATGAGGGAACATGCATATGTTATAATGACCAGTCTGATCCATGGACGAACATGTGTGGGGTTATTTTGTGGTTTTATTAAGTGAAACCCAGTGGTGAGGGTTAGAGCATACAGTTTCATTTTATGGCTGCAAACACCTGAGCTGAACCTAACTAGAAAAGCTCTGAGATGAATTCAGATCTTTGTACGTAGCCTAACAAAATGACTTCTGGCTTTCATATCAATAAAACGCACTTGGGAATATTTGACAACTCCTGACTCGATCTGGTCAGTGCATCATTCCAGCGTCTGTGCCTTCATAGCAGCAGCGAGTGTAACGCTGGAACTTTTGCTTGAAGTCATAAAAGCCCGAAGCTGCAGCTGACAAATGTCTTCCTCGGCGTTTCTGACCGACTGACCTGCTGTGACTGAAATAACAGCGACAGAAAAACAGGACACAAAGTCAGTGTGGCAGGAAGCGTGTCTCATAACCCCGCAGCGTGTGCGCCACAGCAGGCTGCAGCGGAGTGATTCAGAGGCTCTGACAGGAAGCAGCGTTACTGCGGCGCCCAGATAAGATCTGACATCACCTTGATACACACCGTGCACTGTTTCATCGCAAAACACTCACAAAACACACCTGAGTGTGTATAACTCCTCCCTGTGAGCTCACCTTTACCTGTGCGCCGCTTCCTGCCCGAGCCTGCCGCTCTGATGAGGTGTGCTTACCCAAGGACTCGACACCTGAAACCTCGGGAATGTTATCGCCTTTAAAACCCCTCAAAAGCATCAGACCCTGAACTCTGGAGTTCTGTCTCCCGTGACTCACCGTGTTTTAAGGCGTATACGTTTTTAACTGGATATCAGATGTTCAGTGTTTGTTAAATTGATAAACGAGTGAATTTTTATTACTGTTGTGCTTTCAGTAGCAAAGACAGAAGTTTTGAAATTTGTTAATCTTTAAAAAGATGACGTGACATTTACGAGTCATGAAGCCTTCAGTTCAAACTCATTTTTGCACCCAACAACATTCGTAAACTTTTCCACTTGTTTCCCAAAGATCTCAGATTTCTGCCTCCTCCACAGCTCTGACAGAGCGAGGTCGCCTGTGGCTGGTCGATGGCGGTCAGCACTCAGCTCATTAGCTCTACTAAGCGGGTTCTGTGTTTGGTAGCGTGTGTGTCGTCGGGCTGAGTGAGGCCGCCATAACAATAATTAACCTTCGACGTCCATGCACCGAGGTGTTCAAGGTCAACTTCATGATTTATTGGTGGGAAAATATCGTCTCATAACTGAACCACGATTCTTACAAGTGTGCTGTGTGATGTCAACAAATAGAAAGTAAAGATTTATATTTTAAAGTCTCATTTGACCTTTGACCTCTCCATAGTGATGGTAATTCTATATAGAGCTATGGCCATATAAGAAATGATATATGCGAATTCTAAATACCACACAACACTGACCTCTGACCTTTTCTTCAAGGTCAAATAAGGTCAAATTTTGTATTGGCACTAATTAGAAATGAAAGTGACATATGGGAATCCTAAATGCCACATTATGGTTTGCATCCAAACATCATGTGGACTCAAAGCAGAGCAGTGCTGCTTGCATGTGACTTTCATTAGCTGATGTACGACTGGGCGGCCGGCTTTAACGCGTTTTAGCCGCAATACGTTTGTGATGTTTCTCACTGAGTCTGAGGATTGAATTAGACGTTTGCCGTGCTCCTTCCTCTAACAGCAATCTGCCAACTCAGCCGGGCACTTCTAATCCTCCCTAATTTATAGACCAAAGATTTTTATGTTTAAATTTCATGTTCTGGCTTCAAATAAGCATTAAAACTTATTTTGTTTTAATTTTAAAAGTTAAGTTATGTTAAAAGTTAAATCAGGCAGTTCTTGAGTGAGTCCGGACTGCAGACCCAACAACTCGTTTAACTTTGTATAAAGTGAATGCTCCCATTGCAGTTTTTAGATGTAAAAACAAAATATCTTTAATAGTCAAGTAATCCAGTTGAAAGGTTTCTGTGAAGAACTTTGTGACCTGACGCTATCAGCTTACACAGACACACTGCCCAAAGTTAAACACGTCCATGTTCGTCTGCAGGTATGGAGGTCAGGACTGTTCTGACTGGCAGAGCACCAAAGACAGTGGACACGGCGAGAGCGAGGCTGGAGATGTGGACTGGGAACCAGGAAGGGACTCGCCGATAGACCCACAGCTGGAGGAGGGACTCAGCAACCTCCTCAGCAATCCTGGTAAGTACACAACAGCTGATGGACAGCGCTAAATACCCGAGGTTAGCAATAATTCCCAGAAAAACGAAGTGAAATCCCACCTTGACTGGATGATACCATCATCCACACTGAAAGGAAAGCACATGTGAAATTATCATCAGACCTCTTAACCAGGTTTCCGACTTTGCACTCAAGTGAACAGACGTGCAAGCCAAAGCAACCAGCGAACCCTCGCCCACCCCTCCAGTAAAATGTCTAACTCTGCAGTACTTGTGTATATTTTTAGTAATGGACTCAGGTTCCAGGTTTTTTGACCACAAAGGGCCTTTCTTGTTTTTTTTCCACTGATTTCTTTAGCGTGAGTAGCTGCAAGCTGTTTGCATCCCCGTGCCACATCGTTTCCACGTAGATGTCCATAAATAAAACAGTGTGTCCTGCATCGGTGCGAAGGTTATTTGATGTTCAGCTTTTTCTGAGTGATGGTTAGTCTATTTAAAGATCTACTGAAACTAAACAGGTGAGTTTCGCTGGAACCTCCTGGTGAAGCTCTTTGATTTGGGACAAAAGCGGCCGAACTTTAACCCCGCAGCGCGCACGCAGACCGATCACTCACAATGGACAGTCAAAGACAACGGCAGAAAACAGGATGAAAGCAGGAAATAACACAGTGGCAAGTTACATCCACGTCCACCCACACACACTCCACTCAGGACTTCTTGCTATGTTTTGAGATTGAATCTCTGATACACTCGGTTTTACATTCTTCTGCCGTGAGGAGACGGTCGTTTCCTCCGTGAACAAACAGCTGCTTTCATTACTTCGTGTTTGGGAAACGCAGACATAACTGAGGGATAAGCAGTGACAATCGTCCAAAGTCTGTCCAACATCTTGGGAATTCCTCAGCGGTATGAAAGCCAACACTCGCTTCACCCAGCGTCTGAGTAGGTGTGTTAAACAGTGTCTTCCTGGCATTGTGGTGGCCACAGCCTGGAGGCGAGCGGAGGGGTTTACCGCCCGATGATGGAAGAGCGGGCGTCACTGTATGACAGGACGAGAGCGAGAGAGAGAAACAAAAGAGCGAGTGGGAGTTTGTTGAGTTTTGTGTGCGCTTGACTCACCTTCCAACCCGCAGGCTCCATCATCAGTGTAAGTCACACCGGGCTGCAGACAGCTCAGCTCTGAAGAAAGCTCCAGGGCAGCGCATTCCTCTTTCTCCTGACCTGCACCTTTATGAATCACACACATAAATGCTCGTCCTTTTGTTCATATGCGAGGGTGATGTTATGGCTGCCGAGGGGAGAGAAGCTGTGCGCTTGTGCTGGTTTGCTTGTTTTTTGTAGTTACTAGTTGCACTCATGGTAGATGATCTCTTACTGCTTCTATCAAAGTTTCTACTCTATGAGCACTGACAATAACTTTGACAGAAAAATATCTATGAAAAGGAAATCTCTCATCATCATTTTTTAGTGTCAAATAATCTAATGACAAGCAGAACTGATGTTTGTTCCTATAGCAGGAGTCTCACACTCGCAGCGCAGTTAGTTAAAACCTGTGTTCACATTTGCAGTTCTGTCTTGTTCTACAATATTTGAAATGAAAGAAACAAACAAAAACTACATTTTCAGGAGTATTTGTGGGTGTTTTCTCGTTTGTTTGTTTTAGTGTCCCTCCAATGAGATGACAGTACCAGCAGTGGGCCACAGTTTGAGAGTCCAGGTCTAAAACCTGAGATTTTCTTCTTCCTCCTGTTAATATTAAAACACATTCAAAGGCTACACTGGCTTCCTTTGGTTCCTTTAGGCTCTCCTGTTTGGGGGTTAAAAGCACCTTCTGGTTATTATAAAAAAAAAGGATATAATGACTAATGAGCCCGGCGCTGCTTGACTTCCTGCACCGGTGATTGGTTTCTCCACCTTAAGCCTCTCATGTTTCGCCCACCTTGTTACTGTTGCCTCTCTTGTGAGTTGACTCTGTTTTCGGTCTTTGTTGGAACAGCTGTTTTGCCCCCCGAGTCTATGGTTTCTTTGTATTTGGTGTTTATGAGTTTATGGATTTCTGCTTTTGCGTCCCGGCAAGCTTTGTTGTGAGTTTATGGAGCCCGAGCTCACAGCGAAACACAAAACAGCTGTAAAAAAAAAGTGCTTTTTGCTTTTTGTGTTCACTGACACAAACTGGCACATTGTTCATGACATCCAGCACAGCTTTCTCACAAATCTATTGTAATTTATTACAGTAGGAAGTATATTGTGTGTTTGTAATGCATTCATTGCCAGTAGGGGAGAATACCTTTGCAACAAAAGGAGTTGCAGTTGCAGCGAGTCTATTAAAGTAATGGAATTTTAATTCAAAACATATTTAAAAAAATATAAATGAAGTGTGAAGTCTCTGGTCTGACCCATCGACCCCTGCAGCCTCCAAATTTGAACTTTTTTACCCTCTGAAAGAGAAAACTAATTTTTCCTTTGTGTAGTCGGAGACAAACGCGTCTCTATGGGACTTGATACTCCCTCTGCAGACTCCTGTTCCACAGATAAACACGGGCTTAGAAGGTCTCGCTGTTGTTAGATGACAGCTCAGTGCCTAAAGCTTCCTGTTGGAGGACGAAGCCTAAAAAAAGTTGTTCAGATTAAATAAAGTAAAGATGAATTCAAGATACAGGCAGAACACTTGGATGAACAGGAAGATGATCTGAAACTCGACTCATTTAGTAGTTTAGAGGATTTTAAGTTTGGGGGGTCTGCGGTGAAATAACTGAGAGAGGAAAGGGAGCGGACGGTGGGTGGGTGATTCGGGGGCGGTCTTTACTAATGCATGTAAGCATTGGTGTGTGTGTGTGTGTGTTTTGGTGCATTTAATCCCCCCATCTGGTTGTGGTTAGATGAAAGAGACCGCAGCTCGTCCGAGTCTCACAGTTTCTGCTTTTTACTCCAGGACGGCTGCAGACACAGTCCAGGAGTACGCTTTTCCTTCACCGGCACCTTTTCCCACATCAGGGTTGTGACAAATGAGCAGCTTCCTATAGCAGACCTCCAGAGGGGGTCATATGCTTGTTCGGTTTTTCTCTGTATGTATTATTGTACGATCTACCGTACAATATAAAGCGCCTTGAGGCGACTGTTGTGATTTGACGGACGCAATATAAATAAAATTGAACAGATGTGACTGACAGATGTGGTTAATTTGTGCTCATCTCGTCACTCCAACGTTGTCCGCGATCCTGCTCGTACCTGAGCTCATCCGGCTTCGCGCTGTAAAGATGTTTTATGTTTTACCTTAAATTAGGTCAACAGAAACTTTAGTAGCGCAGATGTGAAATCAAGTTTTTCCAACAACATCTGACAAAAACACAAGCAGGAAGTGCACGACATCAACAGGATGCTGTGAGGAACAGGATGAGGAGAATATCTCTGTGTTTTCCTCTTACACTCAGTGCAGCAGACAGCGTATTTACAGAAGACGAATAAATGAGGTCAACATGTAATCATGTTGAATGCTCGAGTGAAAACACACAAACCAAGGTTAGAACTCTGAGGCACACCCAACATTTACGCCTCTGACACGGGCCAAGGGAGGTTTCATGGCAGAGTGGACGTGATTGGTCCAAGCATGCAGGATGCTACTGATGGAAGAAGAACAAAGTTGTTCAGAGCTGCTAGATAAACCGAATTCCTTCTTCTTGTACATCCTTCATCTGCCCTCACCTGTGAGATTATTAAACTATAAATAACCTGAGATGGTGTGAAGACAGAACTATCGCTTCTCTTTCTGCAGATGATGTTTTCTCAGAGGTCACTGACCCTTCCTGGATGGCCAGACTCTCCCTCCCACTCACCAGTGATTACCACGACAACATTTTTGTCCCCAGCAGCCCTCCATCCCACGAAAGTGAGACCCTTCCTCGGGATGGGCTGGAATCCTCATCCTTCTCCACGTTTGGTAAATTTTAAATTTAAATGTACTTTTACTCTTTTTTTTTTTCTCCAAGTTGAAATATTATTCTGGAAATGAAAAGATGGTTGCTTATATAACAGCTGCTTATCATGTCGATCATGTTCACGTGAAGCAGAAGCACGATTTATAAAAACAAGAACAGAAATCTGCAGTTTCTGACTCTTTGTGTTCTCCTCAGGTAAAACTCCAGAGAAGGACGGCCCACTGGGCGGAGCTCTGCTGTCTGAGGTCAGCACGCTGTTCGAGATGTTGATGACGCAGAAGGCCGACGCCCACCCCGGCCCTCGGCCCGACGTCCTGTACAGGCTGTCAGCGGCGTACCGTCGCTCCCTGGGCCTGGATGGTGGAGCCGCTGGCAGTGCAGCCAAAAACTGTGCGAGATCCGGCCCGTCGGCGCCCTCAGGACTTTGTCAATAACCGTAACCTCTGTTCACCGAAGACTGGAACGGGCTGACCACTCAGCAGCAGACAGTGTTTTCCAGGTGTCTGTTTTTGTGGAGGATTTCAGAGGCATTCAGTCACAGAAACATAATTCAGGCATGCGCTACAGTAAATAACACCACAGTGGATCTATGATGGATTTAATTAACATACACACCGCCCTCACACTCCCCTCAGCCAGCAGCACTATTCCCTTTCTCTGGGTGGAAACGAGCTTATTCATCTTGCAAACCAGACTGAAGACAGCACCACAAAGACAACACGTTAATCAGAGTAAAATACATTTATCCTGTAAGTTTGTTTAAAGCGTCGCCAGAGAAATGACATGAAATGAATATTACATTTTCTGTTTTAATGAAATTATCATGTGATGGGGCAATCTCTGAGGTTCAAGTTCCCAGTCCTGTACAGCATGTTGAAAGAAAAAGAAAACAACACTAGAAAATGCAACTCAGGAAAAAAACTACCTCTGTGATGCTAAACACAAGCAAAAACTACAGACAAGAGGAGCACGAAGACGCAGGCTCCAACATTTGAATCATACATGGGTGCAGCTTCGCCTCAGTCCTCTCTTCCTTATAATGAACGTAGATTCAGGCCTTTATGCTTTGCATCCGGGACTTAGACAGATGCACAGACTGAAGATCAGCACATATTTTGTTAAACTTGCTTCAGTATCTGATTTTTGAAAAATTTCATCCGTGCGTTGTGATGTCAGGTTTTAAAATACGTGCAGGGAAAACACAGCCTGAGTGGAGCTGAAGACTGCAGCGTCTCCATTGTCCTTAACTCGGACACAGGCAGGAACCTGATGACCTCCGTCTGTCAGGACTTCATAAACCCCGCTGTTGTTCAGGGTTTGGCTGGCAGATGGGAGGAAATGTCGCTTTGTCCTTTTGTTTTTCCTCAAGAATGAACTAAACATCACGCTGAATGTCAGACTGAACTTCCTCCTCAAAGTAAGCCAGCAAACCCCTCCAGCCCTTTAACCTCTGGCTTAAAACGCTTCTGAAAGTTGTCTCACTCGTAGCAGATTTCCTCCATTTATCAGCCAACACTGTGTATATAGTTTAACTTTTTGTAATATGAACTTTTTTTCAATAAAATGTGCTTTATGTTTAAACCTGTGGATCTTTATGTATATTTTCAGGTTGTTCCTTTGCACAACTGTTCACACTCATCCAGCTGTTTAAACATCTGCTCCCATTATGCACACTTTCATTTTTCATCTTAGTCTTCATTCTTTATTAAAACAATGTTGATTAATGGTGCACACTAAAGGCGCCACACAGTCTGTGTGGACTTTAATTGTTCAGATGATTTATTTGTGCAGAGCGCCCTCTGCAGGCTCAATGAAGCAGTTACACAGTGTGATGGTTAAAAATTGTTTTATTAAGAATGTCATTCGCCAATTCAACCTGCTGAAAGATACAGAAATTATTTTCTGATCAAAGCAGTGTTCATGAATTAAAAATAAATTCAAGGCCATACCAGTGATGTCAGAAAGGTCAAAGGTGAGGAGTGCAGGAACAGGGATGCTGGAGCAGAGACAGCAGTTACTCATGCTGCGATCAGTCCTGACAAAGCCAAACAACAGCAAGAAATGCAGAAAAAGTAACACAGAGTTCTTCACAACAAAATGCCAGAAAATACAAAACTCCTTAACCAAACGAAAGTTTAAAAAAAGATGAGTGACAAAGAACAGAGTCCACAGCTCACAGGGAGTGAGCCGAGCTCACTCGTATGTTACTCAGTTAAGCGTTGCAGCGAATCCCTCGTCTGTACCGACTTTCTAACACGCAGAAACGTCAGTCCTAATTCTAAGACTCTTTACATTCAAACAGGAGAAAGCGTGCCGAAGCCTGTCATGCTCACTGCTCACACGGCTCGCTGCAGCCACACACCTCCAAACAGAACGTGCTCTGTATGCACGCTCATCCGGATCTATGCGTGCAACTCCGAGGTCACATGTAAAGTTTATATTTATGGGCCAGCTAAAAAGTGAAGCAGCTGCAGGTGAGGCTGGAGGAATCAGCTGATGCAATTAGTGGGAAAGTGGGGCAGGTGGAAACACCTGGTCTGAGATCAGCAGGGTCAGTGAAAAAGCAACCGGCACAGGCTGAACTTCTGCTTCGGCACAGTCCGGCTATACGCAGCAACACTCACACACTGACAGTTCCCCTCCAGCCAGCTACAGGCCTGCACAGTGTCACGCAGAACAACACGAAAGAATAGAAGATGTTTCATCCAGCTCACAGAAGGAAGCTTACATTCCCCAAAAATAGGTTTGCGTCCGTCCGCAGATGCTCGATGGCCAACTGAGACTGCAGCTTGACTGAGAATATTTGTAACTGTGAATCATTTTTATGTAGACGGTGCCGTTCCTGAGGGGAAATGACACTAAAAGAAGTGACAACAAACAGGCAAAGACACTGTTTTTTTTTCAATCCCTTAACAGCCAAATAAATTACAGAATAAATTTTTTCATTTTTCAGAATTAAACTGCAAAAAAGAAAAAACCGCTGGATGTACGCATGTTGGCAGATTAATATGTAAATTATTTCTATTTTTCTTTACATGTTCAATAAATACACAGAAAAATAAATTCAATCATTTCATGGTTTAGTCTTTAGAGGACAATTAAATCTCCAATTAATTGTCCTCCTGACATTAGATGTAAACTTCGAGGCCAAAGTCCTTCTGCATCTTTAAATCGTTTTTTTCCCTTCTTTAATCCTTATTTGTCTAATGATTCTTTTATTAGGAAAAGTTTCAAATATTTTAAATGTTAGATATTTTAATGTAGTTCATTTCTGTCTATTTTTCTGTGAATGATCATGAAACCTGAAAAAGCATTCACTGAGTCGTCTCAGTAGTTTCTGTTCACTAGTTTCTTTAGTGTGTCGATGTAATGCAGAGTCAGCAAAGAGTCTGCAGGACTTCACTTTGTTCTGTAGCCACTTAAAAATTTCACCGGGCTCAGGAGACACTTTCACTGCGCTCCAGCTTTTATAGTGATCTGAATTTAAAGGAAATATTAATTTAAAAGACAAACTGGTCCAACTTAGATTTACTGAACAACAAGAACAAAAACAGCAAAGCAAACAGTTTCCCCCCCCAAACCGCCAGGACTGGGATCGCTGGCCCTGCGGTAGGAAATAGATCTGGAAGCTGCTAATGTGCACTTTGCTATTAAAGTGTGCCACCTGTGAGTTAGTGAATGCGAGAGAAACCAAAAATCCAATAAAAACTCGATTACAACAACACTTTATTTGTAAGCTCCAATAATACGAGCAGAGCGTAAACTCATTTCTGGCAGCATGTTTGGAAGCAGAGTGAATCCCAAAAGGACGACGTGTAGATTCACCTGCTGCAGAATAAAACACAGCCAGCCGGTCCTCCATGAAAATATATAAAGAAATGATAAATAAAAGCAGCGGCAGAAACAGCGTTAAAACAACAGGTGTTTAATTTTGCTGCAGTCATCTCGGATGATGAAGGAGCCGGAATCTCATTTAAAGCAACTGTTGTTTGTGCTGAAGGGAAATGGGGACAAAGGAGTGGGATTCATTTACACGCTGATGGACGATTTCTGATGGTTCACAGATCTCTGCCAATCATGTGCAGCAGCACAGGACATCACAAATGTGCAGATGATAGGGCATTTGTGAAGGTACTGGTGAAGGATGTGCTCCCCAGGTACCAATCTATGCAATTCATCTGATTATTATTGAGCCAACGCGTTATTAATAGTTATCTCGTGAGCCAACAGCGGCATAACTAGGAGATGGTTTAAGGTTTACCAATCAGCCCAAATAATCTAATGAACCCATCTCGATCAAAAAGCAGAAAAAAGGACGTCTCCAGAATCTAAACTGGGAGCTGGCGTCACAGAAGAAGAGCCTGAAGCTCCAGACTGTGAATCCATGCGACTTCTGGAGACTCTGAGAGCGACGTGCTCTGATAGAACAAAATGATGGTGTGAGGTCTCTGAGATATGATGGGACCTGATGATTCAGGACTTTTTGTGTGAGGAGAAAGAGTTTAAATTAAATTCTGGATTTAGGCGAGACGCAGCGAAGAGCTGAAGAAGGCGTTTTTAGGACAAGCTGATAATAAAACACTACAAAGTCCAGCAGAACCAACGCATGCATGAACTAGCGTTTCAGCATCACTGCTCGCTGGTCAAACATGACTCCAAAGACACTCTCACTTGTACTGGAGACCAAGGTAAGGCCATCCAGATAAATACCTGCTTAGAGACTGTGTTTAAGGCCAAATCCAATAACCTCACTTCTGGATGAATTGGGAACAATCAGACTCTGGCTCTGACTTTATCCTCAGTTTGATCTGTCTATAATGTGGTCTTAAAAATAACAAATACAGTGAGAAAAAAAGTTTTCTTGCAGGTTTTATTTGTGCACAGCCTCTGAATTATGCAGCAGCTCACCTGGTCTTCAACTAGCCAGTAACAGCTCTCGTCACTCCACTTGTCATTACTCTCGCCGGCTTCCTGCAGCTGCCCACATTCAGTTCAACGTACTAATGTTTGCCTACAAAGTGACCACGAGTGCAGCACCCATCTACCTAAATTACCTCATTCAGATTTATGAGCTTTCACTACAGCCTGCTGAAGAACAAGACCCGAGGTCAATGCGAGGCAGGAAGTTTCAATCCGATTCTCCACAGTCAGCACAATCGCCTTATATGCTGTTTACTCCCATACACGAACGACTGTGCGAACATTGTGGGCGCTTTGGACGTTTAGAGTCGTATTTATGAGCCAGCATGGTGTCTGAACAGGTGCTGTTTTGAATCCGTGAATGCGACTTTGTAACTGTGAGTCGTGTTTTTAAAGGAAAAAATGAATTTCCTGTGTCGCTTACAACCTTGAGCTACTCGTATCAGGTTGATCTTGGAGGCTGAGTGCAGAGGCATTTATTTTCAAAGGCTTCTCCGTCGGCTACTGTCGCTTTGATTGCATCTCATTTGTAATTTACTGTGAACAAAAGCCAAATGAATTCATGTAGATGGAAGCTGTACAGAGTGCGCTCAGGCCGAGGAAGGAGTTGCGGCAGCCGTCACTTCAAGGGTAAGATAATGAGGACTTTCTAAATGCTTCAGTTCCAACACTAAACAGCTTATACTGTATACCCTGTGTCAGAGGGAGCAGATAAGATATGCTGCAGAAAAATGAAAAAAGCTAACCCCTCTTTGATGTGACGATTTTATGTTAAAGGCTGCATTTGTTTTACTGCAAGGAGAAAATTCACCAGTCAGATGCGATTTTCAGATGATTCAGTCTCGTGTAGTTTCAGATGAACGCACTCAGAAATCTTTTCACAGTCTTGATTTGTCTCACTGAGGTAATGAATACATGCTATGCGATGACGTTTGGTTTGGAGACAGCGGCTCTGACACGAAGCTGAAGATGCTCAGATGTTTGTAGGGAGTCCATCAGAGGGACAGCTCTGAGTCAGAGATGGACGAAGGATTAGGGAGGAAAAGAGGAAGCTCTCAGAGAAGGTTTATGGATGTAGTTAAGTGGGACATGCACACGGTTGGTGCGAGTGTGGAGGATGCTGGGATAGGAGGAGGTGGACACAGATGATCCGCTGTGGGGCCACGCAGACAGAGTAGCTACAGAGGAAGGTAAAAGTCTGTTATTCAGACTACAGCATTTCACAGGTGTGACAGGTTTTGTTTTTAGCTTGGTTTCAGACAATGAAGCACTAATACGAAGCCTCTGAGCTTTAAATGTAAACTCTGAATGTTCATTTTGCTTCTCCTGCTGCACAATTCACGCTTCCTTGAAATCAGCACGTTTCACTATCGACAGAAGAAAGCACATAACTACAGTTCGTGCCTCTGATGGTTCATTTCTCCATGGAAACTGCTCACAATGAAACCATTAGAACATCTGTCTGTGATCACACTCGTCGATAACAGGAAATATCTGTGTGAAAGCAGCCCTTTTATTCTTTTGTGTCCGAGCTGGCTCGTGATGTGACTCGGTCCAGGTCAGGGTCAGTATCTGAGCCCATTTTGAAAAAATGCTCCTCAAAAAACCTTCACACCAACTTCAACTTATTGCTGCTAGAGAGGTTAGCTCATGTGAACACGGTGGGTATCTGATCCACTTCTAATACAAGAACATAAAAAACATGCAATCTCTTTATTCTTCACTCACGTTTCTCACTCACTATACGTTAACAGACTTCCTGTCTTCCTTCTCTCATCCCAGCCAGTCACAGCTGTCCCTCCCTAAGCCTGGTTCTTCCTGTTAAAAGGGAGTTTTTTCTTCCCACTGTCGCCAAAGTGCTTTGTAATGGGAAGTCATATAATTGTTGGGTTTATCTCTGTATATATTATTGTAGGGTCTACCTTACAATATAAAACACCCGGAGGCGACTGTTGTTGTGATTTGGTGCTGTGTAAAGAAAGTTGAATTGAATTTTATTTTATTTTAATATAAAATTGTGACAAAATATCCAGCCGAGGATGTAAGAAGTAAATATAAAGGCTGGCAAAGACAATGCTGTCCCAGCTGCCAGAGGTGTGCTACACTTTGGACTGGCTGCACACTTGTTGAAGGTGGGCTGCCAATTTAATTATGGTTTGTTAAAACAGTGACACAGGCAGACATTTACAGCTACAGTCATTTTGGAAACACTAATTAACCCAACATGGATGTCTTTGGACAGCCACGGTACCCGCAGGACAACCTGCACACTTGGTGCCCGGCCATGTTCACACGTGGACCGTTGGAAGCGGCGAGGAGCAGAGCTGACATCAGTAACATGATGACGATACAGCGTGAAAGGAGGAGCTGGGGCGGAGCAGGGCCTTAAATGACTCAGTATTAGTCCAGAACAGATAATAAGTAAAAACAATCAAAAAACAAAGTTCATCTCTCCAGCCATTACCTGCTTGTCATTACAAACCCAAACCCTGTAACCACAGAAACCAAAGAGTGCCTTGCTCTGCGGCGCTGTAGGCGTGGTGCTCTGAGAGAGTTGGGCAGCAGGCAGACGTTGTGATTCTTAAAGACGACAGACACACTTCTATAAGTTTGCATATCATCACGAGTATGAATATTTGTGCTACACATTAACATCTGCTGCTCTGACACGTCCTTTGTAAACATGCTACATAACACAGTGAAACTATTTTGTATTATCTAACTCTTCCACGCTGTTAAAACTGCCGGGGGCTTTTGGCCTCCAGGCTTGCCGTAGGCAGCTGCTTTGAGCTGTCTTTTGCTGTTTTGTCTTCACGCTCACGTCTTCCAAAAAACTCGGGTACTTGTGCGCAGCTCGGGCATGAGTTATTGATTGTTTTGGTAAAAACTCCTGCCAAGCGGACTAAAAGTGGAATGAAAACGAAAAGATAAAAAGCCTTTTTTGGGCTGTTCTCTTCACTTTTGCTGTTCACCTGAAGTTTATAACCTTGAGCTGCAGGAAAGGGTATTTATGGTGCTTTCTTTTACACATTCTTATTTCTTTATTCAGACAGGGCGGGATGACTAATGAGTTCTTTTACTTTCTATCTTAAGTTTGGTGAACTGTTGTTTACAGTTCAGTAGGGTTAATTCATTTTTACGTAAGGACCAAAGAATTTCTCAGCCTCACTTTTGATCTTGTTTCTAAGGAAGAACCAAACAGAAGCTGCTAAAGCTTTGCTTGAATCAGGAATCTTTTATAAAATATACACGCTATGGGCAAATGTGCAAAACGCATTTTAGCTTCAAATCTTCACAACACCGCTGAAACGTTATGTGGTCCAATGGAAATGGCAGCTGCATTTGAAATGCTTCATAGTATAATATCCAAGTTTACAATATTAGCTGTTAAACCAATAAGACATAAAACATTGATATTTTTATATAATCAACCCAAATGAAATTCTGCTAACAAATATTAAATAGATCAAAAAATGATTTCATTTTATTGCATTTCCAGAGTTTTTTGTGAGGTTAGTGGCCTCCTCTTCAACTGAGAATGATGGCAGAAATACAAGGACACTCTAATAGGCTAAAAAACCAAAGAGTATTAGTAAATGAGTCATCTATCAGAGTTTGGTCCCAAAATACTGGTTTTTGTATTTCCTTTCCCTCTGAGACACATCTCACCTATGACAAACTGCTATCATCAGTAGGAGCGTATTAGTGTGTGTGTTCAGTGAGAAAAACAGTGTCTATATTACGAGAGGAGAAAGATGCTGGTCAGTGTGATGCTGCGGATACAGGAAACACTGGAGGGCAGCAGCAGCCTGCGAACGAACAGCAGCGACCAGACCTGGAGGAGACGGGTGAGGAATGCACAGATTCTCCCAGAATGACTGAAGCGTTTCAGAGGGAACGGCCCCAGTTACACATGACAGCTCAATAATCAATCACCCAGAAAATAAAGATGCATCCAAAAATATCATAACATATTGGAGAGACACAACAGGGTGGAGTGTTTCTGTCAACACGGCAGCTGCAGAGCTGTCACCATAAACCACCGGCTACACGCAGCAGCTACACACTCGTCGCCAACGTCTTTAAAAAAATGGCATTTTAATAACACAATCCTCTCAGATGTTACTGTCAGCTCCCTGCTGAGGCCCGAACAGGGCAGGGCTGTTTACTGCGGTTACCATGGGAACCAGCCTGGATATGAACTCATGGTTTGGCTTAGATTTTCCCGTATCCATAAAAAAGGATTTTTTTCTTAACATTAATAGGTCACAGTTTACGTGTCTCTCACCGTCTGAACTTTCTCACCGCGCATGTGGCTCTCAACAACAATCCTCAGTAAACAATCACATTTATGAGATTCAACGTTTCACCGCAGCATCACTGCACAGATTGGAGTGAAAGAAACTCCTCAAAGTTTTCATCATCAGTAACCTACAACTCCAAATTTTAAGTTTAGATATTTGTGTCCTGCTGGTAAAGAAACTCACCAGCTCCAGAAAAACGCACAGAGCAAGACGATATTCTAAGACTGCACAGTCCAAAAGGTCTAAGACTCAACAACGCTGGAGAGGTTACATAAAAAATCCAATATGAAATGGAAGAAACGCTGTTGCCTCGTGAGGTTAGAGTCTGAAGATCTTTTTGGAAAGATTAACATGAAACTACCTCCAAACTCAGCATCAGGTGAGCAGCTGCAGAACAGCAGACTCAGGTGAAGCAGTAAAAGTAATCCTACCTTTCTCCAGCGTGTTCTCATCCCAGGGACTAACACGCTTCCCCTCTGTTAGACGCTAACGTGTCAGAGGTCTACACCAGGTGTCCTTTAGATGTGGAGCTTTCACTCTCTGGTCACGACAGTATTGGAAATAATAATAATCTATACTTTATTGATCCCCCATGGGGAAATTACTTCTCTGCACTTGACCCATTCACTCTGTGAAGCAGTGGGCTGCCACTAAGCAGGCGCACCG